>CM040403.1:95922850-96150350 GCA_022702515.1 Ilyophis sp. 1 JC-2022 | reverse complement strand
AGGTAAGACCTATTTTTTCCTAAATAACGACACCATTTTCATTATCATATGAACTTTATTAGAAGATTCTGTACTTCTTTAGAACAAAAGTAATATGATATAAATAAATATTATGTTGATGTTATCAAATTTTTGTGACTTTTATGTACTTAAAAATGCATGTCCTTTTTGACTGTATCTTTACATTTGCAGTGCTAGAAATGTAAATTGAAATGCAAATTAAATTCGAATTAATTTGAAATGCATGTTGTATATTTATATTTTGCTGTTTGTCAGATGCTGCTCTGGGGACACTGTATTAGTCAGAAATGCCATTTTGGGCTTCTTATTGGCCTGTTTGCCCTTGGCTATGGTAAGATTATGATATTACTCATAAATACATACATTATAGGCTGTTCTTAAAACAATATAGACATTTTTGTTCATTTTTATATATTTGAAATAAAAAACTTTACGTGACTCTTACATGTACAGTATGTAGAAAAGCACCTTTGCGTAACAAAAAAATGGGGGTGATGTACTGAAAGAAAAGTTTTCAGAAAAATGACCAACCTTATATGTACATTCTTGTATTAATAGTCTTGTAACGTTAGTGCTTTTATTGAGACATTTGTAATACTGCAATATTATGACACCCTTGCACACTTGATTTCACTTTCATACTGAGGTATTATTTAACTGAATAGAAATCAATAGGAATGGTCGCCTCTCTCAATCTGCATAACCTGCATAATCTCTGCACTGCTTTATGCAGATCTGTCAGCTGAGACAGGAGTGCAGGCTTGGACGTACCATTACAGCATAAAACCCAATAGGAACTGGAATTCTGCGAGGGACTGGTGTCGTCAGCACTACACCGATATGGTAGCCATACAGAACCAGGGAGAAATCGCATACCTCAATGAGAACCTGCCCAAGAACAATTATTACTATTGGATCGGCATCAGGAAAGTTAGCGGTGTCTGGAAGTGGGTCGGCACCAACAAGACGCTGACCCAGGAATCTGAGAACTGGGCCAAGGGGGAGCCCAATAACCGAGGATGGAAACAGCAAGAGGACTGTGTGGAGATTTACATAAAGAGAGATTCAGAGGCTGGAAAGTGGAATGATAACAGATGCAAAACTGCAAAGGGGGCCCTTTGTTATCACGGTAACAAGCATCCTATCCTGGTTATTGTGCGACACTTTTAGGTTACAAAAAACTTGAACTTGATTGATTCAAAAAAATGTATTCAATGAGAACAACAAAGTTACATGATCACGTTTAATATCCATACACTGGAATGATATTGGGACCTATTGAACTCATAATACAATCTAAATTATTACAGAATGTTGTACCATATCATATTTGACTGATCGATTCACCTGAATCGTTCTCAGTATAACCTGTATTAGATGGTACCTATATTGCCTGAACTTTATGGCAGTAATGAGAAATTGGGAACGGCGTGTGATCATTTTCAGCTTCCTGCACAGAACAGTCCTGCAGGACCCAGGCGGAATGTGTGGAGACCATCGGGAACTACACCTGCAGCTGTCACCCTGGCTTCCAGGGACTGCGCTGCGAGAAAGGTCAGACATAACAAGGGTTTGAATCAGTCCATCCAGCTGATCACAGATTAATTAGATCCAGGTTTCTCCAGTCATTTCCACAGACTGCTGCATGCCTACAACTTCAGTTTTCAAAAAGGGCTTCCCTTCAAGAGATCAACCTAGTCCAGGTTCAGAAAGTAAAAGTCCTACCTAGTATTTTGTTCCAGTCACCTGGATTTGCTCATTAGCACAATTCTTTAGCCAGGAGGTAGAACTAATTAGTGAAATCAGCTGGCTCAATTCATGGGTGGAATAAAAAAATGGCAGGACTTTCTGACCCCTGGACTTTCCACCTCTTGTGCAGGGGTCCACAATCCTATCCAGAAATGGCCAGTGTGTGTGCACTGGGTGCAGGCTTTTGTTCTAACCAAACAGTAACACACCTTATTTTACTGGGTTTGTGGTGCTAGATCCATGCAAATGCAAAATTTTATCAATTAACCCCTTCTCTAGCACCACCTTTTTTGAACACGTTCCAAGAGTCAGAATTACTCTTCGTATTACTGGTACAAAGTAACAGTAACAGAAGCTCAAACACAGTGGAAGTTTTTTTTCTTGCCTAAAAGTTTTATTTTTTTCCGATAAGGATACAAACTTTACTGTTCATTTCATCTGTGGATTTTCGTGGAACACATAGAACGTACAGTCGTCGTTTCGATTGAGCCTGTTTTGTGTCATGTTACAAAATAAGGAACCATTGTCGCAATAATATTGGGATTGTAAAATAGTTTATAGAGTTGAAACACTTTCAAACGGTATATTGTGTGACCAGATTAATGTTAATTAACTAAACCACTTCTGGTCCGAAAACGGGCCAGTGCTAGTGGGATTAATAACCAAACACTTTTGGGGGGCTGTCCTGAACAGGTGAATATTTGTTAGTTCAAGAGTTTTGAACTCACAGTCCAAAATGGTTCAACTCTTTAACTAGGAGTAATTGAGCTCTCATATGAAATAATCCATATTTGAGATTAGATGGTAGTTTTCTGCTGTCATTTGGAGAATATATTACACAAATTTGCCTTCAACTACTGACAGAACTACCATGTTTCATCAAACATGCAACAATTTCTTTCTTAATTTGTGTCTCTTAATTATATTAGCAGTATTGCCTAGTATTTATAATATTTAAAAATGTATTAAAGGTGTTAACTAATAAAAGATTGTAGCTGGTCGGACTGTGGGAAATCTGTAAATGCAGTGGGTAACCAGGTTAATTTAAGGAAGAACAGATTAGAGATTTGTATCATTCCACAGCTGTAGCATGTGACGTCCTGCAGCCTCTGGAACACGGCTCACTGCAGTGCTCCCATACATACGGCTTCTTCCGGTTCAACTCTTCCTGCGCATTTCGCTGCACCCAGGGGTTCTTGCTCAAGGGGGCATCGCATCTGCAGTGCCAGGCTTCCGGCCGTTGGGACGCTGATCCTCCCTCATGCCAGGGTAAACATTTTCTACACCCTCATCTGGGTGTTACAGGTGCCCAGGTGCACACTGTCTGTTTCACCTCTTCTACTGAAAGTGTGTCAAGCTGAGAAATCAATCAGCTCTTCACTTCTCCTTTGCACTATTGTAATTGTTCCTGGTTCAATTGGGGGTCATACATTTTTTTGTAGTAGGAAGGCTGGATCAGAGAGTGGGACAAGTGCAGTAAGACAAGCAAGATGCTTTCTTTCTCAGTCTTGATTGTACCACAGCTGTGACATGCGCAGAGCTGTCCCGTGCTCCTACCAGAAAAAGCATGAACTGCTCCCATCCTGTAGAGCCACACAGTCCCGTGCTCCTACCAGAGAAAGCATGAACTGCTCCCATCCTGTAGAGCCACACAGTCCCGTGCTCCTACCAGAGAAAGCATGAACTGCTCCCATCTTGTAGAGCTGCACAGTCCCGTGCTCCTACCAGAAAAAGTATGAACTGCTCCCATCCTGTAGAGCCACACAGTCCCGTGCTCCTACCAGAAAAAGCATGAACTGCTCCCATCCTGTAGAACCACACAGTCCCGTGCTCCTACCAGAGAAAGCATGAACTGCTCCCATCCTGTAGAACCACACAGTCCCGTGCTCCTACCAGAGAAAGCATGAACTGCTCCCATCCTGTAGAGCCACAGTCCTGTGCTCCTACCAGAAAAAGCATGAACTGCTCCCATCCTGTAGAGCCACAGTCCTGTGCTCCTACCAGAAAAAGCATGAACTGCTCCCATCCTGTAGAGCCACAGTCCTGTGCTCCTACCAGAGGAAGCATGAACTGCTCCCATCCTGTAGAGCCACAGTCCTGTGCTCCTACCAGAGGAAGCATGAACTGCTCCCATCCTGTAGAGCCACAGTCCTGTGCTCCTACCAGAGAAAGCATGAACTGCTCCCATCCTGTAGAGCCACACAGTTTTAATTCCATGTGTGAATTCAGCTGTGAGGAGGGATTTGTGCTGAATGGGCCTAGCAGTATTCAGTGTAACCCCAGTGGGTCATGGACTAACGACATGCCAATATGTGAAGGTATAATTTATTTATTGGATTCTGTTTAATACCCTTAGCACAATATGTGTTCTAAATGCGTATAGTTCATTAAACTTTTAGGGAAGTGAGCATTATCTCTCTTGTGAAACATATGTTATGCAAGACCAGCAATGGCCAACACCCTACACCCCTTTTCCGATACACTAGATTCTCTAAACCACAATGAACTGACCTGCAGTGAGAACATGAGGGCCATTTTCACCCCAGCCAAGAAAAGCATGACTTGCAAGAATCTGCTTATATTGTGACAAGCTTATTCTCAGAATTGGTGAAGTGTATACGAGCGGTCTGCTTCCCTGAGTTCACTGATTCTCATCTGATTGTCACAATAGGTCTCATGTCGGAGACTCAATGTTGACAACATATGGCCCTCACCCCTTATTGTAAGCACCCTTATTGTATTTTGATGATAAAGTGCTTACCTGTGGGAGTAATGAAGAGCACAGCGCTCTCCACTCCTGCCGTAAGGCTGAAAAACTTTAACTACAGCTGCACATTACCTTGGGAGTTCAGTAGGTTCTTTTCAAAATGGCTGTCATTGTCCTGCAATGTAGCTCTCTGGAGCTGAGGGTGTTTCTTGCTGTTCCAGCGCGACGGTGCGACGTACTAACTGCTCCCCTCCACGGCTCCCTGCACTGCTCCCACCCGCATAAGGAGTTCAGCTTCAACTCCAGCTGTAATGTGAGCTGTGAGGAGGGGTTCTTGCTCAACGGGACAGCCTCCATTCAGTGCACCTCCTTGGGATTGTGGACAGAGCCTCGGCCACTTTGTCAGGGTAACTACCCCCCAAACAACTACACACATTTTGAGGATATTCAGTGGATGAGTGAGTAAATATTTCCTCCTGCTGGGCACAAAGTGAAATCTATTTTAACAAGCCTCAATAAAATACATTTGCATCATATACTGATAGGAATAGACATACAGGTGCTCATAATATGGAGTCCAGCATTTTAGTTATCATAGACAAAAAACATTCTGTTTTGCGACTAAATTGTTTTTGGTACAGAACCAACAACCTTGGAGTGGAAAGTAGGTCGGTAGATAATGTTGCCATTAGTGTCTGGAATTTTCCATATCTGCCTGGTTATTTTCAGGAATTAATAATAACAAGAATAAAACATGTTTAAGTAAAGATATGAATTGCAGATAACTGATATTTGTCAGTATGACAAGAGTCTGTAGCATGTGTCTCCTGTTTCTTTCCTCTCAGCTCGACAGTGTCTCCCACTGGTGGCTCCAGGCAGAGGGCAGATGAACTGCTCTCACCCTCACTCCCACTTCAGCTTTGGCTCCAGCTGTGAGCTGGGCTGTGAGGAGGGCTTTGTGCTGAGAGGAGCTCCCACTCTGCAGTGCACTGAGTCTGGGCTCTGGAGCCACACTGCCCCCTCCTGCCAAGGTGAGACCCCCATCTCTCCCTGCACATAGGCGAACAGAGAGGGGGCTGAGAGCTTTCACTGTTCAATGCCATAAAGATGAGATACACTACTCACAGTCTGAGATTTTATTCATATGACGATAGTGTGGTCAAGAATTGAGTCAGACGTGCACCAGAGGTCACCATCATCACACAGCAATCACTCAGAAGACTGGAATGACCATCACTGTGGAACGTGAAATAAAAAAATCACATTTACGTTGATGCCACAAACTTATATTTGGTCTATAAAGCAACTTTCACTCCTCAAAAGCATGTGATATCAGCCACCATTTCTTCTCACACAAAGTCTGCAAGTGTAGGTTGCACAGACATGAGTTAGAGGAAGACACTTGAGATGCAGCTGAACATGCAGACTGCAGGTGTCTGATCAACCAGTGGGAGTCGCTAGTGAGCGATGACACGCTGTCATCCTGGCCAGCTGAAACCACTCTTCCCAAAGCAACACTAGAACCAACTGTACGTTGTCCTATGGGGCTGCTAGCCACAGTTGGCATTAGAACTGTCTCGATTTGAAACCAGACTGTGGCAGCCATCCATGCACCAGAACAGTGCCTTAACAGGATGAGCCTCCAAAAAGCCCACAATTTAAATATCTTGCATAGAATTTTCTCCAAATCGATATGTCAGTTATGAGGATATGGTAGCTGTATGTTGGAAGAACAACATGTTAGGAAGGTTGCGTGACCCTCTTGTTCCTACTGTGAACTCAAGTCTGAAAACTCCTGTGCTCCCACCTGTGGGTGGTGACACCACATCATTATCTGATGTCTGCACGTGCGCAGGTGTTACATGTCTGGTGCTGGCGACTGCAGTGAAGCTGAGGGTCTTGTTTCCTGTTGTTCTAGCTCGGCGGTGTGATGTACTAACTCCTCCCCTCCACGGCTCCCTGCACTGCTCCCACCCACATGAGGAGTTCAGCTTCAACTCCAGTTGTAACGTGAGCTGTGAGGAGGGGTTCCTGCTCAATGGGACAGCCTCCATTCAGTGCAGCTCCTTGGGGGTCTGGACTGAGCTTCTTCCACTTTGTCAAGGTAACTACTCCACAAAATGTATGAATTGTAGATAACTAATTTTAGTATTAAAAAGGCCCCCTGCTCAGCTCTGTAACATGTGTCTCCTGTTTCTTTCCTCTCAGCTCGAAAGTGTCTCCCCCTGGTGGCTCCAGGCAGAGGGCAGATTAACTGCTCTCACCCTCACTCCCACTTCAGCTTTGGCTCCAGCTGTGAGCTGGGCTGTGAGGAGGGCTTTGTGCTGAGAGGAGCTCCCACTCTGCAGTGCACTGAGTCTGGGCTCTGGAGCCATACTGTCCCCTCCTGCCAAGGTGAGACCCCCATCTCTCCCTGCACATAGGCGAACAGAGAGGGGGCTGAAAGCTATCACTGTTCAATGCCATAAAGATGAGATACACAACTCACAGTCTGAGATTTTATTCATATGACGATAGTGTGGTGAAGAACTGAGTCAGACGTGCACCAGAGGTCACCATCATCACACAGCAATCACTCAGAAGACTGGAATGACCATCACTGTGGAACGTGAAATAAAATGGTCACATTTACATTGATGCCACAAACTTATATTTGGTCTATAAAGCAACTTTCACTCCTCTAAAGCATGTGATATCAGCCACCATTTCTTCTCACACAAAGTCTGCAAGTGAAGGTTGCACAGACATGAGTCAGAGGAAGACACTTCAGATGCAGCTGAACATGCAGACTGCAGGTGTCTGATCAAACAGTGGGAGTCACTAGTGAGTGATGACACGCTGTCATCCTGGCCAGCTGAAACCACTCTTCTCTAAGCAACACTAGAACCAACTGTACGTTGTCCCCACTCCTGCCTTAAGGCTGAAAAACTTAAACTACAGCTGCACATTATCTTGGGAGTTCAGTAGGTTCTTTTCAAAATGGCTGTCATTGTCCTGCAATGTAGCTCTCTGGAGCTGAGGGTCTGTTTCTTGCTATTCCAGCGCGACGGTGCGACGTACTAACTGCTCCCCTCCACGGCTCCCTGCACTGCTCCCACCCGCATGAGGAGTTCAGCTTCAACTCCAGCTGTAATGTGAGCTGTGAGGAGGGGTTCCTGCTCAACGGGACAGCCTCCATTCAGTGCACCTCCTTAGGGGTCTGGACTGAGCCCATGCCACTCTGTCAGGGTAACTACTCCCCAAACAACTGTAGACATTTATTTAAGATGTGAGTGGATGAGTGAGCAAATACTTCCCCCTGCTGGGCACAGAGTGAACCATGTTGTAGTCAAATATAATACAATACATTTCCAATGCTGACAAGAATACACATACAGGCACTCATAATATGGAGTCCAGCATGTTAGTCCTTGTAGACAAAATCTTTCTGTTTTGCTACTACATTGTCTTTGGAACAGAAATAACCAACAATCTTAGGGTGGAATGTAGGTCAGTAAATAATGTTGCTGTTAGGAGCTGGAATTTTCCACATCTGCCCCATTAGTTTCAGGAATTAATTATAACTGGGACAAAACATAATAAGTAAATGTATTAATTGAAGATAACAGATATTAATATAGAAAAGGCCCCCACAAGCTCACTGTAGCATGTGTCCTGTTTCTGTCCTCTCAGCTCGACAGTGTCTCCCACTGGTGGCTCCAGGCAGAGGGCAGATGAACTGCTCTCACCCTCACTCCCACTTCAGCTTTGGCTCCAGCTGTGAGCTGGGCTGTGAGGAGGGTTTTGTGCTGAGAGGAGCTCCCACTCTGCAGTGCACTGAGTCTGGGCTCTGGAGCCACACTGTCCCCTCCTGCCAAGGTGAGACCCCCATCTCTCCCTGCACACAGGGGAACAGAGAGAGAGGGCTGAGAGCTTTCACTGTTCAATGCTATAAAGATGAGATACACAACTCAGTTTGTGATTTTATTCATATGACGATAGTGTGGTCACAATCTCCGTCAGACATGCACCAGAGGTCACCATCATCACACAGCAATCACTCAGAAGACTGGAATGACCATCACTATGGAGCGAGAAATAAAATGGTCACATTTACATTGATGCCACAAACTAATATTTGGTCTATGAAGCTACTTTCACTCCTCTAAAGAATGTGATATCAGCCACCATTTCTTCTCACACAAAGTCTGCAAGTGTAGGTTGCACAGACATGAGTCAGAGGAAGACACTTCAGATGCAGCTGAACATGCAGACTGCAGGTGCCTGATCAACCAGTGGGAGTCGCTAGTGAGCTATGACACGCTGGCATCCTGGCCAGCTGAAACCACTCTTCCCTGAGTAACACTAGAACCAATTGTACATTGCCTGTGGGTCTGCCAGCTACAGTTGGCATTGGAATTGTCTCGATTCGAAACCGGACTGTGGGTGCCATCCATGCACCAGAACAGTGCCTTAACAGGATGAGCCACCCAAAAGCCCACAATAGAAATATCTTACATAGAATTTTCTACAAATCGATATGTCAGTTATGAGGATATGGTGCATGTTGGTACAACATGTTCGGAAGATTGCGTGACCCTCTTGTTTCTACTGTGAACTCAAGTCTTGTGAGACGATACCACATCATTATCTGACGTCTGCACATGTTCAGATGTTACATGTGTGGTGCTGGTGACTGCATTGAAGCTGAGGATCTGGGATCTGTTTCCTGTTGTTCTAGCTCGGCAATGTGATGTACTAACTCCTCCCCTCTACGGCTCCCTGCACTGCTCCCACCCACATAAAGAGTTCAGCTTCAACTCCAGTTGTAACGTGAGCTGTGAGGAGGGGTTCCTGCTCAATGGGACAGCCTCCATTCAGTGCAGCTCCTTAGGGGTGTGGACTGAGCCACTTCCACTCTGTCAAGGTATATCTACTCCCCAAAAAACTGTACACATTTTGTGGATACTGAGTGGTGAGTGAATAAATATTTCCTCCTGCTGGGAACAGAGTGAAACATGTTGTAGTCTGCTGTAATAAAATACATTTTCTGTACTGATAAGAGTACACACACAGGTACTCATAGAATGGAGTCCAGTTTTTTTGTCCTTGTAGGCAAAAATCTTAATCTTTTGCTACTACATTGTCTTTGGAACAGAAATAACCAAGTCTTGGGGTGGAATGTCAGACAGTAAATTATGTTGCCATTAGGATCTGTAATTTTCCAGATCTGCCCCATTAGTTTCAGGAATTAATTATAACTGGGACAAAACCTAATAAATAAATGTATGAATTGTAGATAACTGATATTAATATGAGAAACGCCTCAGACAGCTCACTGTAGCATGTGTCTCCTGTTTCTGTCCTCTCAGCTCGACAGTGTCTGCCACTGGTGGCTCCAGGCAGAGGGCAGATGAACTGCTCTCACCCTCACTCCCACTTCAGCTTTGGCTCCAGCTGTGAGCTGGGCTGTGAGGAGGGCTTTGTGCTGAGAGGAGCTCTCACTCTGCAGTGCACTGAGTCTGGGCTCTGGAGCCACACTGCCCCCTCCTGCCAAGGTGAGACCCCCATCTCTCCCAGTACACAGGGTAACAGAGAGAGAGGGCTGAAAGCTTTCACTGTTCAATGTCATATAGATGAGCAACACTACTCATAGTCTGTGACAGTATTCATATAATGATAGTGTGGTGACAATCTCGGTCAGAGATGCATCAGAGGTCACCATCATTACACAGCAATCACGCAGAAGACTTGAATGACCATCACTGTGGATGGAGAAATTATATAGTCACATTTAAAGGGTTAGTTTTGAATTTTGGACATAATATCTCTGTGGTATAACTACCTTCAAATAATGGCAGGACGACGGATATAAAACGAAAGCTTCTTTATATAAAAAAAGGGTGGTCACATTACATCCAAAACGAGTGCTATTTCACTGGGCATCTTTTCTCTCACTCAGAACAGGTGGACGGTAGGCTAACAAGCTACTCACTCACAACATGGACACGTTTTACTACTTTCCTTTTGACGCAAAGCATTCTGGTAGTTGTGGTTCTTAACAGTTTCGTAGCCAATACCAACATAAATGCTTCTCCAATATGTCAAATAAAATACTGTAAATAATAAACAGCTCTCAATGAATTTCAATAAACATTAATCATGTTACAACAATCTATTAAGTTACAACATTCTCCCCCCCCCGATGAACTACCTTGTTCATCTAAATCTCCAAACAATATAACAACTGAATAGGTCTCCTCAACAAAGTCCCTGTGGTAGTGCGAACTGAGCACGACCTAACAAGGCCATCTCGGCCTGGAAACAGTTCTTTTATTCTTCCCAGTTTCCAGGTTTGTCTGGGTGTGTTATCTTCTCCGATGAGTACAACGTCACCCGCTTTCAGAGGGGTGGGCGGCGGTGTGTCACAGCGATGTGCTGACTTCAACTCCAATAGGTAATCTTTACGCCAGCTATTCCAGAAGCTGGTTGTGAGTCTTTGCCTGTACTTCCATCTTCGGGTCATCTCTTCCCTTTTAGCCTTTGGATGCTGCGTGTCAGCCAGGAATGGCTTAGGTGGCAGAGATGTGAGTCGTTTACCCACCAGGAAGTGGGCTGGGGTCAGTGGTTGTGTTTCGTCCACTTCATTATGCACAAATGTCAGAGGCCTAGAGTTTAGGATAGCCTCAACTTCTGTCAGGACTGTGCACATCTCTTCAAAGTTGAGTGAAGCTCTTCCGAGAACTTTCTTCAGGCATGTTTTTACGGATCTGACGAGCCTCTCCCAGAATCCGCCCCACCAGGCTGCTCGCTCGGCTATGAACCTCCAGGTGATGCCCCTTTCTGAGAAGAACTCCAACAGTTGAGGATCTTTGATAGCTTTCCACAGCTCTTTCAAGTCCTGATTCGCTCTCTTGAATGTTCGTGCATTGTCTGAGTAGATTACCTTGCATAATCCTCTTCTAGAGACGAATCTTTTCAGAGCTAACAGGAATGTCTCTGTTGACTGATCTGAGACCAGTTCCAAGTGCACTGCTCTGGTTACAGCACAGGTGAACAGTGCGATGTATGACTTCCTTACAGATCCATCTGCTTTCACATAAAGCAGTCCCGCAAAATCCACACCTGTGACTTCGAATGGTGGGGATTCAGTTATTCTGTCTCTCGGTAAAGGCGCAGTGATCTGCCGTCCGGCCTTTGCCTTGAATCTCTTGCAGACTGTGCATCTTGCCACAACACTCTTGACTAGCTGCCTAGCGCGCAAGATCCAGTATCTCTCTCTTACTTGTACTAGAGTGTCCCTCACTCCTGAATGCATCACCTTCTCATGGTAGTACGCTATCAGCATTTCTGAGTATCTGTGTTTGCTGGGCAGAACCCATGGGTGCTGCTCTCTGAAGGTGAAGTTGGACTGTTGCAGTCTTCCTCCCACGCTCAGTAGTTCATGTTCATCCAGGAATGGTTTGAGTTCCTTGATTTTACAGTCATTGGTTAGGCTCTTTCCTGCCTTCAGTAGTTTGATCTCCTGACTGAAACTCTGTTGTTGTGTTACTTTGATCCAGTACTTTTCTGCCTCGAAGAACTCATCAGCAGTCAGTTCTCCTTGTGTCTTTGTTTTCGTTCGAGCATTGGCTATGAATCTCTTAATCCAGGCGGTCACTCTAAAGACCCTCTTCAGTTTGCTGTATCTGGCTAGCTCCAACACTGGTTCAGCGAGGTCTGTGTCGTTTGCAGTGAGCTGTTTAGTGACCTGGCGACTGGACTTGAGTTCTGTGTGAACCTCTTCTGGAACGTGGTCCTCATCAGTCTCCTCTGACTGATCGGCTGATGTCAGAACTTCAGGTCCGTTCCACCATAGCTTGCTCTGTATCAAGTTTTCAACAGTTTGTCCTCGGGTAGGGAGGTCAGCTGGATTTACCTTCCCTTCTATGTGTGACCATGACTCTGGGTTGGTCAAGGACTGGATCTCTGTCACTCTGTTTGCGACAAACTGTTTCCACCTCTGAGCTGAGCTGCAAATCCAGTGCAGCGTAATCATTGAGTCTCTCCACATTCTGATCTGTTTTTGTTCCATTTTCAGAGTGCTCATCAAGTGGTTGGCTAGTCTCGCTCCAATCACAGCTCCCATGAGCTCCAGACGTGGCAGCGTCATTTTCTTGAGAGGGGCTACCCTGGACTTGGATGCGACTAAGCTCACTAAGTTCTCCGTCTTGCGTTTCACCTTGCAGGTAGGCTACAGCACTGTAAGCCTTTTCACTGGCGTCACAGAACACATGTAGTTTCAGGATGTGGCTGTTCTGCGGCTGCATGTCTATTCGGTACCACCTTGGTATGGCGAGCAGGTGTAGCTGAGGTAGTTCCGAACACCACTGTTGCCATTCTCGAGTCAGATCGGGTGGTAGCTCCTCATCCCAGGAGAGTCCTCTCTCCCACATTTCTTGAAACATACACTTGACTCTGACTGTGAAGGGAGTCAGGAAACCAACCAGACGACTGCAGAACGCTTCTCTTTGTGTTCTCCTTCTGTTTTAGAATGCTCACCAGCGGCCTGAGGTCAAACGTGAAGTCATCTGTTTCTGGTCTCCACACTAAACCTAGCACTTTCAGCACTGCTCCGTGTGTCTCTGGCGCCATCGTCTGGTCAGTTTCGCTCTCCTCCCATTTCTTTTTCAGCTCAGGAGAGTTAGTCATCCACTTGCAGAGTTCCATGCCTGCGGTCAACAGCATTTGCTTAGCCGTTGTTGTCACAGCGTAGGCCTCTTCAACATTGTGTGAACTTGCAATAAAATCATCTACATAGAGTGATTCTCTCAGTGTCTCTACAACTTGTGGATGTTCTGTTTCATATTGTTTCAGGTGCTTCCTGACTGTAGCAGCGAGTAAGAATGGACTTGGGGAAGCTCCAAACACCACTCTGGTCATCCTCAGCACTCGCAGCTCCTCATCCCTTTCTCCTTTTAGGGGGCCGGTGAGCCACAGGAATCTCACGGCGTCTCTGTCCTTCTCTGCTAGGGATATCTGCAGGAAAGCCTTCTTGATGTCTGCCATAAAGGCGATCTCATGTTGCCTGAACTTAATCAGGACGTTGAGGATGTCTGGGTTCAGATTGGGTCCTGTGAGTAAACAGTCATTGAGGGATGGACAGCCATCCTCATGGGATGAAGCATCAAACACTACTCGCAGTTTCGTTGTCACCTTGTCCTCTCGGAGTACTGCATGGTGAGGCAAGTAGTATTTCACGTCGTCTGCTCTTGCGTCGTCCTTTGGCACGTCCTCTGCTATGTTCTGTTGTAAGTAGTCCTCCACTACCTCGTTGTACCTGCTGTACAATGTAACATCCTTCTTTAGTCTTTTCTTCAGACCTTCAAACCTTTTCTTGGCGATTCTGTAGTTGTCTTGGAGTTCTGTTCTTTCCGGTTTCCATGGCAACTCCACATGGTATCGCCCATCTTTGAAGGTTGTTGTTCTCTCGAACATCTGTTGAGCCTCTTCTTCTGCTGGGTTCTGTGGTTTCTCGCTTGTGATACCCAGAGACTCAATTTCCCAGAATGCCTTCAGTTGCTTGGAGACAAGTGTGTCTTCATCAAGGGGAATGCACATGCATGTTGCCTCAGCGACACTTGACATGGACACTGGTCCCTGCACAGACCATCCAAAGGTGCTCTCCAAAGCAACCAAAGTCTCCGTCAGTCTCTCCACTCTGCCTGTTACTATTTGCCAGTAGTAGTCTGCTCCTATCAGGATGGAGAGCTCAGGATCATCTTCATTTCCTGGGAAGTCTGCTAGCTGCAGTCCCTTTTTCTTGAGCTCATGTTGAATCTGGTCACCAGGAACCTTCATCACCGCTGAGCACACCTGCGGGGTTTCTATAGCCTCTATTTCTATTCTCTGCTGGGTGTCCCAGACATTCCCCAAGATGACCTTCACTGTGTTGCGTCGTGACATTGTAGGAGCAGAGGAGCTAAACGTGTGAAGGGTGAGTGTCTCTTGTCTGATTACTGGTAACTTCAGGCTCTTCACAAGGTTTTCATGGATGAAGCTCCTCTGACTGCCTCCATCTAGTAAGCAACGAGCTATTGTCCTGCCCCCTGGGCCTTCCACCCATGCTTTAGCAGTTTGTAGCAGCACAGTGTTCTGTCCATCCGGTTTCATCTTCACTGAATGAGGAATGACGGAGGTAACGACAGCATCTTCAGGAGCAGTGGGGGGCTGCTCCTCATTTTTCTTGCCGGTGCACACAGCAAGGTGATGTCTTCTTCCACAGGTTGCACATGATACATCCTTCACTTTACAGAATTTGGCAATGTGTTTCTGTCCTAAACACACAAAACATCTTCCCATTTTCTTTATCTTTTCTTTGCGTTCAGCAACGTTGTGGTCTGGGCAATGTTCTGATTTATGATCTGCACTGTCACAGAATAAACAGTTGTGTGTCTTCTGGCTGGCTGTGTGCAGTGCAGCGGCAGATGGCATGCTGGGTCTTTTTGTTCTCACCTCACTGGATGAGCATGCCTGCTTCCATGGCTTGCTCTCTGCTTTCTGTTGGTTGGGTGATTTTGTCATTTGTAGTGCTCTTTCCCTGCTCTGAACCTCCTTCTGTAGGAATGTGACTATCTCAGAAACCTTCCACTCATCCTCTACTCCCCTCTGACGACTATATTCAAGAGCTATGTCATCTGGAATCATCTGCAGCAAGATTGGGCATAGCAGGCTTCCGTAGGTTTCTGACACTACACCCAGTGACTCCAAGCTCCTAATCTGAATTTCACATTCATCATATAGCTGCCTCAATGCATTCACGTCAGAGGATTTTTTCACCGGAGTTAGATTCAGTAGCTTTGACATGTGAGCACTGATCACTAGATCTTTCCTTCCAAATCTACCTTTGACTAAAGCGACCGCGCTGTCATAATTCTCATCTGTTAAGGTCAGTCCTGCTACTGCCTTTGCAGCTGGTCCAGTGAGATAGGTTTTCAGGTAAGTGAACTTCTCTCTATTGCACAGTGCATCATTATTGTGAATAGCAGTCTCATATTGGCTCCAAAATTCCTGCCACATACTGACATCTCCATTGTATTTCTCAATGACCAACCTTGGTAGCTTTACTGATTGTCTCCGTGCTGATGATCTAGCTGAGTCATCAGTGTTAGCATCGCTCACCCTCTGCGGTGCTGCCGTTGGGTTCAGTTCTTCCCTGTTCCTAATTATCACGCGTTGTGCACGGCTTCTCATCATGACGACGCGCTCCCTGTATTCCTCCGCGGTTTCAATCTCAGCCTCCAAATCATCCAACGTAGTTAGCTGTTCTATTCCACGGTCAAGTTCAAACAAACTGTCCTCCCTAACGCCCAGTACGTCCAATAAAGTGCTCAAGTGATCGACATCTGGATTTGGCTTGACCATTTCCAAGTCAATCTGATTCAAAACTCGTGTAGTAGCACCTCTGATGGTACCCCGCTTTCGTCTCATTCTTTCCATTTCAGTCCGACGTTCGTCTTCAGCCATTCTAGCAGCTACAGCTGCGTCTTCGTTTGCATCTGAAAGGCTCATAGTCCCGGGTTTCGGCACCAAAAAATGTGGTATAACTACCTTCAAATAATGGCAGGACGACGGATATAAAATGAAAGCTTCTTTATATAAAAAAAGGGTGGTCACATTACATCCAAAACGAGTGCTATTTCACTGGGCATCTTTTCTCTCACTCAGAACAGGTGGACGGTAGGCTAACAAGCTACTCACTCACAACATGGACACGTTTTACTACTTTCCTTTTGACGCAAAGCATTCTGGTAGTTGTGGTTCTTAACAGTTTCGTAGCCAATATCAACATAAATGCTTCTCCAATATGTCAAATAAAATACTGTAAATAATAAACAGCTCTCAATGAATTTCAATAAACATTAATCATGTTACAACAATCTATTAAGTTACAACAATCTCATTTACTACTTAGCCGTGATCTTGTCAATTGATGGAGACCATTTTCAGCTGATTCTATCTTGTCCTTCATATGGACGTCCAGCTATTGCTAAATCAAAATGATGGTATAAACACTCAAATCCACCCCGATAGTCTGTTGTGGTATTTTATTTGCTTTGGGTGCACCGTGGAGTGTGTTTAAGTGCGTTTGGTAGTGGACGCTAACTGATACCATTAGGTTGCGCTAGCATTAGTAATAGCTGGACGTCCATACGAAGGACAGGATGGAATCAGCTGAAAATGGTCTCCATTAATTGACAAGATCACGGCTAAGTAGTAAATGAGATATTATGTCCCAAATTCCAAACTAACCCTTTAAGTTGATGCCACAAACTTATGTTTGGTCTGTAAAGGAACAGATCACTCCACCAAAGCATGTGATATCAGCCTGAACTTCTTCTCACAACACAGTCCACAAGTGCAGGTTGCAAAGACATGAGACGGAGGAAGACACTTCATACGCAGCTCAACATGCAGACTGCAGGTGTCTGATCAAACAGTGGGAGTCGCTAGTGAGCAATGACACGCTGGCATCCTGGCCAGCTGAAGCCCTCCTTTCCCTGAATAACACTAGAACCAACTGTACATTGCCTGTGGGGCTGCCAGCTACAGTCATCATTGGAACGGTCTGGATTTGAAACCAGTCTGTTGGGGCCATTTGTGCACTAGAACAGTGCCTTTACAGGATGAGACTCCCAACAGCCCACCATTGATAAATCTTATACAGAATTTTCCACAAATCCAAATGTCAGTAATGAGGATACGTTAGCAATTTGTGGGGAAACTAGTTTTTGAGAAGGGTTTGTAACCCTCTTCTGCCTATAGTGAACTAAAGTCGGAAAATGACCGTCCTCCCACCTGTGGGGGTGAAGCCGCATCACTGATGTCTGCACATGCTCAGAGGTTACATGTCTGGTGCTGGTGGCTGCAGTGAAGCTGAGGGTCTGTTTCCTGTTGTTCTAGCCCGACGGTGCGACGTACTAACTGCTCCCCTCCACGGCTCCCTGCACTGCTCCCACCCACATGAGGAGTTCAGCTTCAACTCCAGCTGTAACGTGAGCTGTGAGGAGGGGTTCCTGCTCAATGGGACAGCCTCCATTCAGTGCGCCTCTTTAGGGGTGTGGACTGAGCCCATGCCACTCTGTCAGGGTAACTACTCCCCAAACAACTGTACACATTTAGGGAAGATCTGAGTGGATGAGTGAGCAAATATTTCCCCCTGCTGGGCACAGAGTGAAACATGTTGTAGTCAGCTATAATAAAATACATTTCCAATACTGACAGGAATACACATACAGGCACTCATAATATGGAGTCCAGCATGTTAGTCCTTGTAGACAAAATCTTTCTGTTTTGCTACTACATTGTTTTTGGAACAGAAATAACCAACAGTCTTAGGGTGGAATGTAGGTCAGTAAATAATGTTGCCGTTAGGAGCTGGAATTTTCCACATCTGCCCCATTAGTTTCAGGAATTAATGATAATTGGGACAAAACATAATAAGTAAATGTATTAATTGTAAATAACAGATATTAATATTGGAAAGGCCCCCTACAGCTCACTGAAGCATGTCTCCTGTTTCTGTCCTCTCAGCTCGACAGTGTCTCCCACTGGTGGCTCCAGGCAGAGGGCAGATTAACTGCTCTCACCCTCACTCCCACTTCAGCTTTGGCTCCAGCTGTGAGCTGGGCTGTGAGGAGGGCTTTGTGCTGAGAGGAGCTCCCACTCTGCAGTGCACTGAGTCTGGGCTCTGGAGCCACACTGCCCCCTCCTGCCAAGGTGAGACCCCCATCTCTCCCTGCACATAGGCGAACAGAGAGGGGGCTGAGAGCTTTCACTGTTCGATGCCATAAAGATGAGATACACAACTCACAGTCTGAGATTTTATTCATATGACGATAGTGTGGTCAAGAACAGTCAGACGTGCACCAGAGGTCACCACCATCACACAGCAATCACGCAGAAGACTAGAATGACCATCACTGTGGATGGAGAAATTCGTCACATTTAAAGGGTTAGTTCGGAATTTTGGACATAATATCTCATTTACTACTTAGCCGTGATCTTGTCAATTGATGGAGACCATTTTCAGCTGATTCCATCCTGTCCTTCATATGGACGTCCAGCTATTACTAATGCTAGCGCAACCTAACGGTATCAGTTAGCGTCCACTACCAAACGCACTTAAACACACTCCATGGTGCACCCAAAGCAAATAAAATACCACGACAGACTATCGGGGTGGATTTGAGTGTTTATACCATCATTTTGAAGTCAAACTATCGTTGAATCCTTTACTTTGTGTTATCGCCCCATGTTCTCTGTGGAATGAGCCAATGCGTTGACGTGCGGCGGCAGAGCAATACTTTGTGAATCAATTCGTTGTTTTGCAACTCAAACACAACAGAACAATAAACGACAGCAACAAATAGTGAAGACAACCAAAAACAATGCCATTTATACAATACAAGACTCTGGACAGTTCCAAATATTGATAAACCATCAAAGTAATCTCCAGCTGTATATCTGTAACATTACCGGTAGAGCTGAAAATCGCTGCCTGTAGGTTATGTGCTCAGCATATCATGGCTACGCAACTGTTGCCAAAACTATCCGTTTTGCCGTAAAGTTACATATTTGCCAGACAACTCAGGTACCTAAACACAAACATTATACTACAGAATGACACAGCATAACATGCAAGCACACTGGCCACCAATTCGCAGGACACGTTTTCTAACTTTCACATGACTTCCCAATAGTGGCAACTAACATTAGCTAGCTAGCTAAGCTGAAAAGATAGATCACACATGCTATCCTTTATTATAATTTAGTTACCTGCTTGTCGCTTGTTTTCGGTGTATGGAGAAGAACAGGTGATGGCACAGCAGTCTCCTTCAGAAAACTTCTGTCCAACTGTCTTTTTTTTATTCTGATGTAGCTAGTCATCTTCAGTGAAATGATCACTACACACACACACAACTTGCTCACAGTCTCACTCGGTGTGTTGACATCCATGCGAAATGCAACAAGCCACCGCCGTTTTATCTGTTGCTCTGTTGGAAATTGGTGAAAACTTCGTCGAGTCCATTTTTTGGTGATAATTGGACAACCTTGGAATGCACACTGAAATACCATTTTACACCAATAGCTAACGAATACAACGTTGATTCTTTCGGGTTACGCCTGTGTTGCGCTTACTGCCAACCCACGTGGAATTATTGTTGTTTGTGCTATTCCAACAGTGTCGTAATTACTATCACAGGTAGTTACAAAGTATCTCTCCGCCGCCGCACGTCAATGCATTGGCTCATTCCACAGAGAACATGGGTCGACAGCACAAAGTAAAGGATTCAACGATAGTTTGACTTCAAAATGATGGTATAAACACTCAAATCCACCCCGATAGTCTGTCGTGGTATTTTATTTGCTTTGGGTGCACAGTGGAGTGTGTTTAAGTGCGTTTGGTAGTGGACGTTAACGGAGACCATTAGGTTGCGCTAGCATTAGTAATAGCTGGACGTCCATATGAAGGACAGGATGGAATCAGCTGAAAATGGTCGCCATTAATTGACAAGATCACGGATAAGTAGTAAATGAGATATTATGTCCCAAATTCCAAACTAACCCTTTAAGTTGATGCCACAAACTTATGTTTAGTCTGTAAAGGAACAGATCACTCCACCAAAGCATGTGATATCAGCCTGAACTTCTTCTCACAACACAGTCCACAAGTGCAGGTTGCAAAGACATGAGATGGAGGAAGACACTTCATATGCAGCTCAACATGCAAACTGCAGGTGTCTGATCAAACAGTGGGAGTCGCTAGTGAGCAATGACACGCTGGCATCCAGGCCAGCTGAAGCCCTCCTTTCCCTGAGTAGCACTCGGTCCAACTGTACATTGCCTGTGGGGCTGCCAGCTACAGTCATCATTGGAACGGTCTGGATTTGAAACCAGTCTGTTGGGGCCATTTGTGCACTAGAACAGTGCCTTTTCAGGACGAGACTCCCAACAGCCCACCATTGAAAAATCTTATACAGAATTTTCCACAAATCCAAATGTCAGTAATGAGGATATCTTAGCAATTTGTGGGGAAACTAGTTTTTGAGAAGGGTTTGTAACCCTCTTCTGCCTATAGTGAACTAAAGTCGGAAAATGACCGTCCTCCCACCTGTGGGGGTGACGCCGCATCACTGATGTCTGCACATGCTCAGAGGTTACATGTCTGGTGCTGGTGGCTGCAGTGAAGCTGAGGGTCTGTTTCCTGTTGTTCTAGCCCGACGGTGCGACGTACTAACTGCTCCCCTCCGCGGCTCACTGAACTGTTCCCACTCGCATGAGGAGTTCAGCTTCAACTCCAGCTGTAACGTGAGCTGTGAGGAGGGGTTCCTGCTCAACGGGACAGCCTCCATTCAGTGCACCTCTTTAGGGGTGTGGACTGAGCCCATGCCACTCTGTCAGGGTAACTACTCCCCAAACAACTACACATTTAGGGAAGATCTGAGTGGATGAGTGAGCGAATATTTCCCCCTGCTGGGCACAGAGTGAAACATGTTGTAGTCAGCTATAATAAAATACATTTCCAATACTGACAGGAATACACATACAGGCACTCATAATATGGAGTCCAGCATGTTAGTCCTTGTCGACAAAATCTTTCTGTTTTGCTACTACATTTTTTTTGGAACAGAAATAACCAACAATCTTAGGGTGGAATGTAGGTCAGTAAATAATGTTGCCGTTAGGAGCTGGAATTTTTCACATCTGCCCCATTAGTTTCAGGAATTAATTATAATTGGGACAAAACATAATAAGTAAATGTATTAATTGTAGATAACAGATATTAATATTGGAAAGGCCCCCTACAGCTCACTGAAGCATGTCTCCTGTTTCTGTCCTCTCAGCTCGACAGTGTCTCCCACTGGTGGCTCCAGGCAGAGGGCAGATTAACTGCTCTCACCCTCACTCCCACTTCAGCTTTGGCTCCAGCTGTGAGCTGGGCTGTGAGGAGGGCTTTGTGCTGAGAGGAGCTCCCACTCTGCAGTGCACTGAGTCTGGGCTCTGGAGCCACACTGCCCCCTCCTGTCAAGGTGAGACCCCCATCTCTCCCTGCACTCAGGGGAACAAAGAGAGAGGGCTGAGAGCTTTCGCTGTTCAATGCCATAAAGATGAGATACACAACTCAGTTAGTGTGGTCACAATCTCGGTCAGACATGCACCAGAGGTCACCATCATCACACAGCAATCACTCAGAAGACTGGAATGACCATCACAGTAGAGGGAGAAATTATATAGTCACATTTACATTGATGCCACAACTTATATTTGGTCAGTAAAGCAACTTTCACTCCTCCAAAGCTTATGATATCAGCCAACACTTCTTCTCACACCAAAGTCCACAAGACCAGTCTGCACAGACATGAGTCAGAGGAAGACACTTCATATACAGCTCAACATGCAGACTGCAGGTGTCTGGTCAAACTGTGGGAGTCGCTAGTGAGCAATGACACGCTGGCATCCTGGCCAGCTGAAACTCTCTCTTCCCAAAGCAACACTAGAACCAATTGTACATTGCTTGTGGGGCTGCCAGCCACAGTCCTCATTGGAACAATTTCAATTTGAAACCAGACTGTGGGGGCCATCCATGCACCAAAACAGTGCCTTAACAGGATGAGACTCCCAACAGCCCACCATTAAAATACTTACATAGAATTTTCTACAAATCCAAATGCAGGAATGAGCGTCGTGAATGATTAGTGTGCAGAGCAAGTTCTGTCAGAAAACGTCTCGCTGCAGCCAACCATGGTCGGCTAGCAACCACGCTTCCCATACTCAACCACTCACATGCACACAGCTCTCAAGGAGCACCCTTTTTAAACCAAAAATCAGTTCTCTCTGCTGCTTTCTGACGCGCTACTTACGGCTTGTGTTAAAATTAATTTGCTGTCACCCTTCACCACCCCAGCTTTCACCTGTTGTTTGGATCTGATTTAGTATAGGCAGTTTCTGGTCATTTCCTGTTTAGCAGGGGAAGATGCCCGTGCTGCAGAGCAGTACTAAAGCAGATCCATTCAGCGCCAAACCAAAATAATTTTGCAGCACATTCATTCATTAAACATGTCATTTAAATACATGAGTTGTCCTGACAGAAATGAGGATATGTTAGCAATTTCGGCCGGAAACTAGGTTTTGAGAAGGGTTTGTAACCCTCTTGTACCTACAGTGAACTCAAGTCTGAAAATGACTGTCCTCCCACCTATGGGGGTGACACCACATCACTGTCTGACATCTGCACATGCTCAGGTGTTACATGTCTGGTTCTGGTGGCTGCAGTGAAGCTGAGGGTCTGTTTCCTGTTGTTCTAGCTCGGCAATGTGATGAACTAACTGCTCCCCTCCACGGCTCCCTGCACTGCTCCCACCCACATAAAGAGTTCAGCTTCAACTCCAGTTGTAACGTGAGCTGTGAGGAGGGGTTCCTGCTCAATGGGACAGCCTCCATTCAGTGCACATCCTTAGGGGTGTGGACTGAGCCACTTCCACTCTGTCAAGGTATCTACTCCCCAAAAAACTACACATTTAGGGGATATTGAGTCGATGAGTGAGCAAATATTTCTCCCTGCTGGGCACAGACTGAAACATGTTGTATTCAGCTATAATAAAATACATTTCCAATACTGATAAGAGTACACATACATGTCCTCATAATATGGATTCCAGAATTGTATTCCTTGTAGGCAAAAATATTTCTGTTTTTTGACTACACTGTCTTTGGACCAGAGATAACCAACAGTCTTAGGGTGGAATGTAGGTCAGTAAATAATGTTGCTGTTAGGGGCTGGAATTTTCCACATCTGCCCCATTAGTTTCAGGAATGAATTATAACTTGGACAAAACATAATAAGTAAATGTATGAATTGTAGATAACTGAGAAATTCCCCAAAAGCTCACTGTAGCATGTCTCCTGTTCCTGTCCTCTCAGCTCGACAGTGTCTCCCACTGGTGGCTCCAGGCAGAGGGCAGATGAACTGCATCCACCCTCACTCCTACTTCAGCTTTGGCTCCAGCTGTGAGCTTGGCTGTGAGGAGGGCTTTGTGCTGAGAGGAGCTCCCACTCTGCAGTGCACTGAGTCTGGGCTCTGGAGCCACACTGCCCCCTCCTGCCAAGGTGAGACCCCCATCTCTTCCTGCACACAAGAGAACAGAGAGAGAGGGCTGAGAGCTTTCACTGTTCAATGCTATAAAGATGAGATGCATAAATCACAGTTTTGCTTATTGAGTGCAATATTAAAAGCATGTGGCAATAGGGTGGTGAAAAAAATTAGGCAAACAGGAACCAGAGGTCACCAGTATTGTATAACAATACTAAAATACTAAAATACTAAACAGACCATCAGTGTAGTGAGCGAGACTACATGGTCATACTTACCATAATACCTCAGATCCCATTTTCGGTCTGGAAGTGACTCATTTAAATCAGCATTACAATACATGATTTATCTATCTCACTCCCATGTTGCCAGAAGGAAGGACCCCAAGACCCATTTGTCTTTTATTACAATAAGTATACAAGTAGACTCTCAAAACTACTGTCCTCCCACCTGTGGGGGTGACACCACATCACTGTCTGATATCTGCATGTGCTCACTGTTCAGAGGTTACATGTCTGGTGCTGGTGACTGCAGTGAAGCTGACGGTCTGTTTCCTGTTGTTCTAGCTCGACGGTGCGACGTACTAACTTCTCCCCTCCACGGCTCACTGAACTG
The DNA here is from genome assembly GCA_022702515.1 of Ilyophis sp. 1 JC-2022. Classification (NCBI taxonomy): domain Eukaryota; kingdom Metazoa; phylum Chordata; class Actinopteri; order Anguilliformes; family Synaphobranchidae; genus Ilyophis; species Ilyophis sp. 1 JC-2022. Next base: position 96,126,147 of record CM040403.1, on the reverse strand, counting down.
TTCCCACCCGCATGAGGAGTTCAGCTTCAACTCCAGCTGTAACATGACCTGTGAGAAGGGGTTTCTGCTCAACGGGACAGCCTCCATTCAGTGCACCTCCTTGGGGGTGTGGACTGAGCCTCCTCCAGTCTGTCAGGGTAACTACTCCCCAAACAACTGTACACATTTTGGTGATATCTAGACAATGACAGCAAATATTTCCCCCTGCTGGGCACAGAGTGAAACATTTTGCATTCAGCTTCAATAATTTCCTTTATTGATAATATAATACATGCAGGTATTCATAATATGTAGTCCAGAAATGTAGTCCTTGTAGGTGGAAATCCTGTTTAGGTACTACATTGTCCTTGAGGGAAAATAAGAAATTGTCTTGAAGTATAATGCAAGTCAGATCAGTTGATAATGCTTCTTTTCTTGAGAGGAATTATCCACCCCGCGCCATGATTTTCAGGAATAAAGCCACCACTGCCATGGTGAAATGCCCATCTCTCACTGCACACACAGGAACTACGAGAGAAGACAGAGGGCTTTAAATAACATATCTGCCAAGCAAATGCCCTTATCCAGAGTAACTGCACAGCCATCTTTTACATACTGTCCACTTACTCAGCAGGACCGTTTACTGGAGCAATTTAGGTTAAGTGCCATCCTCAAGGGTACAACAACAGTGCTCCAAATGGAGTTTGAAACGGCAGGCTCTGAGGTGCAAGTTCAAATACTTAACCCTTACACTACTCTTTCGCCCCATATACTCAAGCAGATGCTGCATTTTCAGGAAGCTTTGTTAAGACGTCGTGTCGACCCAAAGTGCTGTTGTATTTCCTTTGCAGTTGTGCGGTGCCAGACTCTGGGTGACCTCCTTCCCCCGTACCTCTCCACGAAGTGCTCGAATCCACTGGGAATCTTTAGCTTCAGGTCTCAGTGCTTCTTCCACTGTGGGAATGGTTCCACGCTCAATGGGACATCTAGACTGTCCTGCGCCTCCAACGGGATGTGGAACGCACCTCGGCCCTCGTGTACAGGTACGGGCGCCATTTAGCGTCACTTTAGGCACATTGTGGTTGTCCCTCTTCCATGGCAAATCGTTTGCAAATATTTCTGCTTTCTTTTCTACATTTCGTTCCATCAAGTTTTTTTTTGAGTAGTTTTTGCGTGTTCTCCCATTCGATGGCCTCTTAAAGCAGCTTGTAACTTTTCGGTGCGTTTCAGAACCACAGATGACAGTCGGGACGGGCATGCTGATCTCCGCCGGGGTGGGGTTTGCTTCGGCTATCTCCCTGCTACTCCTGGGCGGACTGGTGTTTCTCATTGTTTCTCACCTTTCCAAGAGAGGTAAGGGAGTGTACACAGCATAGCAATGTACTATTGTTTTACTTTGAGTCAAAATTGGAGTCGGCACCTTATGTTGCACTTGCCCCTTTTTTTGCAGCTCAAAAGAATAATCTGGAAGCCAGGTAAGTCCCATTCTCTGAGTTAGCCATTAGTAATATATGGAGTAATGTAATTGTCAAACATCCTTTATTGTCAAGTACATGCTTTTCACAGGACAAACATATAAATTCACATCTCCTTTCAAACAGTTTTGTTGGGAATATAAAATTTAATTTTAGGTGATTGAAACCATTAATTTTCTATTTCAGGGATATTGCTATTTGGGAGGAACTAGAAAACCCTGCATTTGATGACAGTTAGAGGATCATATTACGTACTCTCGTGGTATATATCCTACTGAGATATATATATATATATATCCTACTGAGATCCATAGCAGACTATATGGTTCTTGAGATTAAGACCAGAGACTCATGTCCCCTATAGGACGCAAACATGATTTGCTGAGTCTTAGAAGGATAAGGCATTTCCCAATGACTTTTTTTTTTTTTAGACTTATTGTAATTCAGAATGTTCTGTCTTTTTAATAAAATTTTTGTTTGACATGAGTCATGGAAGACATTTGGTTCTGCACTATAAGTTCATGGAGGATGCTAAAAACTTCTGCGCCAACAGAACGATTGGAGGTGTTGCCTATTAGTTTCAATTTACAGGTGCAAACTGCTTGATTTTTTTATGATGTCATATATGTTACAGAAATATCACTGTTTAGGCTAGTGACAAGAGCAGAGCCTATTTTTTCATATCCTTCAGTCAAATCACTGTATCAAAGAATAATCTGTGATTATCTTTGTTGGGGTTGATAAGGTGAAGACAATAAGAGTAACTATTTACAGTAGAAAAAAAATTATGAATGAATATATGCCTGTATGCAATAATTTCTTAAAGTGCAGGTTGTGTTAAAAGGCTGTCAAAACAACCTGGGCCCAGAATAATCAGCATGGGAAACAGAAACACAAAATGACTGAAGCATCCAGTACACTGCTGATATAGATGGTATATCATTCAGTATATACTTTATAAATATATGATATTTGACGTTTAAAATGCTGTTAGATTTTCAGTTTAGCTTTCTTTTCATTTTTCTGTTGCCACTGAATACGGAACAGCTACAGTGCAATAAGGGGTCTCCAATAGCTTTCCATAATGGTCCAGTTCGAAGTGAAACCAGGCAGCCAGCTGCGTATTTTTAGCACAACCACTGCCTAATATGATACCCCTCATATATATAATAATACATATTATATATTGTTGACCTATACAGCCTTTAAGTAATATTTTAAAAAGTAAATAAATATATTTCCTCAAAAATGGGAAGTGTTTTTGTGGAAAGGACATAAACGTACATGTATATAAATGTACATATTGACAGTTAGCTTAGACTTTTCTTATGCTATGACATTATGGATTAAGAATTATGAGTGAATGCAGAGGTTTAAATCCAGGAGACATAAAATAAAAGTCCTCCCCAGTATTTTGCTCCAATCACCTGGATTTGCTAATTAACATAATTATTCAGGAGGAGGAAGAACTAATTAGTGAAATCAGCTGGCTGAGTCTATGGGTGGAAGAAACACATGGTAAGACTTTCACTTTATGTCCCCTGGATTTCCACCTCTGAGTGAATGAGCATGCTAGCCTTAACAAGGAAAATGGCAGCAAGTTAAATCGGCTAGTAAACGTGCCTTAGCTAATAGATCAAGTAGGTAGGTGGTAACAAATTACAAGCGAGTACCTAGCAAAGTAAATTGTGAAATGATTAAAAATCTATTCATGTCTTGCATTTACAGGAATATAGTATGCATTTATCAAACAAAAGAAAATACATATGATTTGATGGCAAACACTGCCTAACAGCATGTACCATAGTAAACATAATAATAATAAACAGAATAATGACATTCAAATGGAATGGTACACTGTGTGGACAATTTTCATGCTGGTTTATGATACACGAGGGATATTAAAAATAAAACATATTGGCCCCAAAAGTTTTGATGTATATACTGTATATGACAAATTGTCAATAAAAAAAAAATGATTCACTTAATTTCTTGACTGGCCAAACATGAAAATTCTTTACTCATGTACATGCATATTTTAGATATGGTAGAAGGTTTGCTGATGAAAATTCTTTACTCATGTACATGCATATTCTAGATATGGTAGAGGGTTTGCTGATGAAAATGCGGATCATGGAAATGTTGATATTTTCTGACATTAAAAATAAACTTCAATGTTGTTAATTTGACGAATCTGTGCCTTGTGTTGAGCAACAGTGGAATATCTTAGATTTGTTAATAAGGGTTAATTACACACACACCAGGGAACTGTATTTGGTTTAATGAATCAACACGTCACGCAAACGGCAAAACGCTCAGTGAAAAATCGGATAGATTAGATTTAACAGACAATTTTATTGTCTGTGACCGGGGAGTGAAATCTTTGTTTTTCAGCACGAGTCTCCTCATCCAAAGAGTGGCTCAGATCCATGCCTCTCACTCATTATGTCTCAGCTTGGCTGGAGTCTGCATCTCTTTACAGGGCAAAGGGGGCGAGTCTTTAGCACTGCGCTCTGGGCAGGCTGCCTGCTGGCCTCCTGCACCCCGTTTCTGCCATGAATGATATTTCTGGCCAGCCACTGAGGACTCAAGCGGTGACTGCCTACCTTCACGGAGGGAGACCTGAAGATAAAGTCAGTCGTTTCAGGTGTTCACCAACTTGTCAGTGTCATGTCAGTGGTGAACTGAAGGTCTATGTCACAGCCATTTCCATAGTTTGGTCATAAGATCAAGGGGGGGTTTTCCATCAAAGAGACTACAAGCTTACAAAAGTAGCTTAAAAAAAATTCTATAAACATTCAAATTGGCAATTAATTACATTGTCTCACAATTGTTTAAAACTGTAATATGGATTTGGTACTTTTGAAAATGGTCAACTTTGGATCAAATAATTAATTGAAATCATTTGGGTACATTTTTTAAAACACTCCTGCAAATCCCTGAGAATTTTAAGAAAACATGTTACTGACCAAAATGTACATCCACATTAAAAATGATTTTGGTCTGAATATTTGTGAAAATAGAAGTTTATACTGTACATTTGCTCACCTTGAAATCAAATTTGGTAGACAATTACTTTGAAGAGGGCATGCGTACAGAATGCGTACAGATAATATATAACAACAGTTATTACTGCACTTTGAAATGACCCATTCAAGAAATTATATGGGGGCTGAAATATTCATAAGTATCTGGCTACTAATGTATAATTATGAAAATATCCTGTTGGGATGCTTTTACAAAATGGGCTCATCTGTCTCTGCTCTGAAGCAGCGTGATGCCAATTATACCAGTTAAAAGACAGAGGGTTTGTTGCCCACGGCTGGCACAGGAAGTGCAATAAATAACTGATCAACAGAAGGGAGGCTGCTTGGTTATTTTCAAAATAATAATGAGGTTATTGGTGCCTGCTGTGTCAGCGTACTGTTGATTTATTGGGAACTTCTTCACCGACCTGCATGTGAGGTTAACAGAAACTCAAAATATTAATGGAAAAGGCTCCTTCAGAACTACAAATCATACACAAATAGTGTTTCCATGAATACAAAAATGTACTGTATCTGCTCCCTTAACATGAGGAGCCATTGTGTTTAAGTGGAGCTGCTCCACCAGAGTGCTGTACTGTGAGCCTGCCTGGCAGCAACATACCGCAGCGACAGACAGTCAGATTGTTCCTGACCAATGAGTTGCAGTCTTACCTGTAAGGTCTGATTTCAGGCTAAGAAACGTGAGATGAAACGAATAGGTTCACAGCCAGGGCAGGGAGGCGATGCTCATTATGAGCTTCATATTTGTGTGTCATACCAAGCATTTACTCTGCCACAGCTTTCAGTCCCTGCCTCTGAAGCCCGGTATCAGAGCGGCATTCCAGCAGTGCGATCCGGCCCCCATGCCTGGGTGGTCCACGCAGACGGAGCGCTCAAAAATGCGGCTCCGCCCTTTGACCGCCAGAAGCACAATGTTACCCTTCATGATGGCGGGCCGGATGTGATCCTCAGCGATGCTCTTTCCACATGGCGGTAATATTCCCGCTGGACCCCTTGACCGTTTCGTCTGAAAAGATGTGCCCATCTTTCGTGGACATTAGACCGCAAGGAAACAGTTTTGATAGCAGCTTTGAGATCATCGCGATAAAACGGTATCAGCACCTGTCTACTCAAGAAATAAAGCGGCTGATGGCATTCCTCAGTCGCTAGACAGTTCAGGTCTCCACACAGCGTGTGGCTCAGGCTTAGGCCTCCACTTATTTTATTCAAACACTGGCAACACATACAGGACACATGAACAACTACAGTGAAATATAAAACACATTTTAGACATAAGGGAGGGTAACATTTCATACATCTCCAAAATCGGCAGCTTTTAATCAAAAAGGGGCGTGTCGCCAGTGCCTTAATACAGGATGACACATATTAACACTCGCTGATCCTCCCTCCAGGATGCGGGAAAGCCCCCAGGGAGCAGGACGTCTGTGTTCTGACCTGACCTTGGCCTCCTATCTGGGCAGCATCTCTGCTGTCCCCTTTCAGTCACAGGTGGCTGCCCCACACATTACTGGGCTGGCGTTGGATTACCTTGCCGGGACAGGGCCCGGGCCCGGGCGCGCGGCTGCCTCCCCGACTGTGACGGACCTCGCGTCCCGCCCCGCTCTCGGGTGACAATGCGGGACGCCGCCTGACTCAGGTGCTCCCGCAGGATGGAATGCCTGACTGTCGGTAGCAGGTCAGCTGTCTCCCGGACGGCTCGGCCAACTGCAGCAATTCAGTAAACCCCGAGTACGGATGCATCCCAGCACCGGTTTTTGAAAGAATACCGTCATTCATTATCGCCATTCGTCATTTGTTTTTTTATTTGTTTTTTGGATAAAATTCCTTTCGCCAACATCCCACAACAAAGTTAATAAATACACCGATAACTTATTTACACCACATGTTGCATTTTCCATCGTGTTCCCTACATGCAATGGTTGGTCAAAGAGAGAACAGGCGAACTGACAGACATATTCTAAGGCTTAAGTAATCCTGGCCCCTTTGAATCACAGAGTTTATTATTGAAATTGAGCTTGAAGAAAGAACAAGCTCAAGTTACTTTTCGTGAGGACAATACAAATGTTATTCAACCGTTATTGCTTTATGTCTTCAACCTGAAGTTTTCACTTGTTTCATGCACTATTAATAAGTCTGACTTTTAGCAGTGTGGTGGCTTTTTTTTTTTAACACATCTGTGGAAACAGTGGACTATGTGTCTATGTATCTGTTTGCATGTGTGTGTTTCGGGGGGGGGATGCATGTACATATGTGTCTGTATGTGCATGTTTGAATTTGTGAATGTGTGTACTGTATGTGCATGCATGCATGTGTGTGCTACAGATCAGAAGTGATGTCCAGTTTACAGGCAGTATGGCTGCCTCCTTTAGTACTATGTGTTTTGAAGGCTGAGGAAGGCGAGTTCTGCACTTGCTGTGGAACTGACTCAGGAGGTGAAGTAAGAGTCTTGCATCGAGTAGAGACGGTCAATGGGGTTGAGAAGAGAGACATCCGTGGATGACAGGCAATCTCCAAGATGGCAGATAGAGTTCCCATCGATCTCGCTGTAAAGGGCTTCACTGCCTGCGAACACAGAGATCTCAGTGCTCTGGGTTTATCACATCAGTGTGCCGTATACAATCACCTCAGATTTACAATCACAGTAAAATACCTGGGCCTGTATTTGACTGTTCTCAGTCTGAGCCCACAGCGGTTGAATAAGATTCTGCACCAGCTGCAGTGAGAGCAGCAGACCTTCTGAACTCGAACCGTTTCTGCTTTTACCTGGATTTGCCATGACACAGCAGGACTAGGCTCAGAATTAAACCAGGCCAGTCAAGCAGCATTAGTGACTGCAGACTGAATTAGTGTTCCAGTATTCGATCAAATAATTCAAGTAAATAAATCACGTAATGGTAAAACTGTGACATGTCACCTATCAAACTTTGTTCACGCCTTTGTATTCTGTACCTTGTAAAGCACTCTGCACCGCTCGTTAAGTTGCCCTGAATACAGTGGCCTGTCCAATAAACATGACAATGTAAGTCTACAGTATTTTAAACGGCGGACCTAATCAGTTTCTCCTTCTGTAGATGAACTCTAGAGGATGATGACACACCTATATGCTGCACATATATTAACAGGTCAGCAGTGTTATCACCAGATTGTAATTCCAGGTGAGGCACTGCTGCTTATCAACCCTTCAGTAAAGTGTGTGTCTGGCTTGTTTCAATAACAATAAACTGTATTAATAAATTACATGTAAAATAAAAATCTTGTTAGTCCGCTGAGTAAATAAAAGATGGTAAAGCAATATTTAAGAAAAAATAAGGAGGCCGTTGAAATCCTTTACCATATGGATGCATGTGGTCCCCAGGCATCTGAGGTGGGGTCAGGCCCTGTCGAAAGGGGTCCATCTTATAGATTTGCTGTTCCAGGGTGATGATCTGCTGCTGTGGCTGCAGCAGCACCGGGTACGAGCTCAGACCGTCCATCTCCGGGTTTGGGCCACCACATGAGGACACTTGGGAGAAGGCATAGTAACATGTATAGTACAGTCCAGAACCTTGGTGCACAAGGGGAAAGGCATAGTGACATGTACAGTACAGTCCAGAACCTTGGTGCACAAGGGGGAAGGCATAGTAACATGTACAGTACAGTCCAGAACCTTGGTGCACAAGGGGAAAGGCATAGTGACATGTACAGTACAGTCCAGAACCTTGGTGCACAAGGGGAAAGGCATAGTAACATGTACAGTACAGTCCAGAACCTTGGTGCACAAGGGGAAAGGCATAGTAACATGTACAGTACAGTCCAGAACCTTGGTGCACAAGGGGAAAGGCATAGTGACATGTACAGTACAGTCCAGAACCTTGGTGCACAAGGGGGAAGGCATAGTAACATGTATAGTACAGTCCAGAACCTTGGTGCACAAGAGAGAAGGCATAGTAACATGTATAGTACAGTCCAGAACCTTGGTGCACAAGAGAGAAGGCATAGTAACATGTATAGTACAGTCCAGAACCTTGGTGCACAAGGGGAAAGGCATAGTAACATGTATAGTACAGTCCAGAACCTTAGTGCACAAGGGGAAAGGCATAGTGACATGTATAGTACAGTCCAGAACCTTGGTGCACAAGAGAGAAGGCATAGTAACATGTACAGTACAGTCCAGAACCTTGGTGCACAAGAGAGAAGGCATAGTAACATGTATAGTACAGTCCAGAACCTTGGTGCACAAGAGAGAAGGCATAGTAACATGTATAGTACAGTCCAGAACCTTGGTGCACAAGGGGGAAGGCATAGTAACATGTACAGTACAGTCCAGAACCTTGGTGCACAAGGTCTACCAACAGTTGGTAGAAAACGTGCAGCCACTCGTAAATGCTGCTTAATTCATCCATGAAGCAGGCAAATTCTTCACAGGATTCTAAGGAATTTTTGAAAGGCCTGTAAAATAAGAGCCCTCGCGGAGTTCATTGTGGAGTACCACAAATTGTAGTGTTTTATCTAAACCGGAAAACGGTGGATACTTTGAGCAGACAGTCACCTGCATTTCACCTCATTTATTGATTTACCTTATGATTGACCTCATTGCTAAACTAATGGTGTGGAATAAACATAGAAGAATCTCTGGCACACCAGGGGCCACATGTATAAAACTCTGCGTAAAATAATGTGTAAAATAACGCTCAGGGAGAAAGTAGGAAATCTGCTTTCGCAAAGTTTGGTATTTTCTCCCTCTGCCTTTCTACCACGGTGTCGCCATATCAGACCGTCTCTGAGCATTACGTACACATGGTGTCCAGCGTGTGCAGAGGTACGCAGGTTCTCTTATTTTATACATGTGAATTTCTTCGTGGAAACTCGCTTACGCAGCATTCTGAAGGCATTTTTCTGCTCAGCACTGTTTATACAGTACATGTGGCCCCTGGTCCAGAGATTCCAACCCCTGAGACTGTATGAAGCAGGTACCTGAATGAGGATTTTGGGGATTGTGTTGATCCTGTGGTTGCTGTTGCTGCTGTTGCTGCTGTCGCCTGGCCAGTTTCTTCATCTGAAAAAAAAATAATTAAAACAAGATAAAAACTCACTTTCTTTAGTCTCTAAAGAAGCAATAACACCAATATGCGGTGGACTACATGAAGCAAAACGTTTTTACATGAACACTGCCAGAGCATGCTCATTGCTCATTTTGAATAATCTATTCCAAAAACAACATAATATTGAGAGTGAAAAAGAAGAACATTACTCAAACACCAATGTCCTTTATATTATATCTCGTACTTTCAGTAAATAATCAAATATGGCTGTGTCACATGCTGTAAAATGAGTTCCTTTGTATACAGCATTAATGGGAGTAACATGATAAGGCATCGCCTTACCTTGGCTCTTTGATTCTGGAACCAAACCTGCACCACTCGTACACTTAGACCAGTCTCCGCTGCCAAAGTCTCCCTTACCTTCAAAATCAGAGAGAAATGTGACCTTCATGGTTTGACATTGCAAGCAAATTTCCAGCCTGTAGAACAATTACTTCTTACCTTTCCCAACCTCTTGTGCCTTTCTTTGCAGGAGTTTGACTATTTCCAATAACATTACACTCTAAACATGAAGAATGTCGCAAAACCTATTCACCTACTCTGGAAATGACTTAAATAATGCTTGCACTAAATTCATGATGCTGCACACTTGTGTCTATAATACTAGATATTTAGAAAATCCAACTTTCATAGACCCACCTTTCGACAGGGCTTGGAGGAGACCTCAAAAGAGGCTTTGAAGGCACGTCTCTGCTGGGTGGTCAGGATGGTGCGGGGGCGTTTGGGGCGCTTATGGTCTGTGTCCTCCATTCCCTTACTCCCGCTGCCTGTCTTCTCGGCCCCATCGTCCTCTTCATCACTTTTATCTGATAGATCAGGACTGCAATGAGCAACCTGGCCACCTGATATGGACAACCTACATAACTATATTTGAAGCCCATGGTAATAACTTGAAAGGAACTTGTGTTATACTTTGACAACATAAATACCTCATATGATTGTATGCTATTCTCAGTGGATTCCAAGAATGGAACAGGATTTCACAATATGGCTAGGCCTGACAGGGCAACACATGTAAGGCAAGCCTCTGCAGTAGACCTTAAGAGCAGTGTGCATCAGGAAGTTTGTGTGCGGTGGGTGTGGCTTCCACGTTTAATTCAGCGGTTGACGGCCTTTGGCGTGCTCAGCATGCACAGCATGTGCTGACTGGTGGACGCGGCGGTTGTGCCGCGTGTGCATGCCCAGGGCCCAGTGCTGACAGCAGTGATGGGCGTAGCGTGTGAGGGCGGTGGGGTACCTGAGTCGGACGTGGTGGGGCTGACCAGTCCCTCGTAGTCCCTGGCGCAGAGCAGCTGGCCCTCTCTCAGCACGCAGCGGTCGCCTTTCTGCAGCCGGCATGCGCACACGCAGCAACGAAAGCAGCGCAGGTGGTACACGGCCTCGCGAGCGCGCATCACCAGCTCCGCCGGCGCGATGACCTCAGAGCACCCGTTACACCGCACCGCGATCAAGCTGGAAAAGGAAGGACAAGAGGGGTTAGAGCTACTGAGTGAGGGTACTGAACACATTGAGTTAATTGAGAAACTAGAGACACCCCCATATGAAGAGTCTAAGCAAGCTGGGATTCTGTAGGGACAAGAGCACTGTGTTGAGGGTCTAATGAAACTATAGCAACCACACAACTGTGTGTCAGGTTTAATCAAACTAGAGTACTACAGGGGCCACACCACTGTGTGAAGAGTCTAATAAAGATGGTCCTCTATAGGGACTATACCACTGTGTAAAAGGTTTAATTAAACTGGATTACTATAGGGGCCACACCACTGGGCGAAGGGTTCAGTCAAACTGGATTACTATAGGGTCCACACCACTGTGTGAAAGTTTTAATCAGACTGGATTACTATAGGGGAAATATCATTGTGTGAAGGGTTCAATCAAACTGAATTACTATAGGGCAGTGATTCCCAAACACTTGTTCTTGGATTCCCCCACCCGGATCCAGATATTTAATGTCTCAAGCACACCTGATGCGACTAATCAAGGGCTTAATTAGTTGTATCAGGTGTGTTTGAGGTAGAACCTATCAAATACCTATATCCAGTCGGGGGTACCGAAGGACAAGATAACCGCTACCATAGGGGCTACACTCCTGCGTGGAGGGTCTAAACCTGGGGTGTACAACTGGAGGGAGGGTTGTCTGCATGCTGGTTTTTGTTCCAATCAATTACCTTAGTTTTAGTTTTTTTATATAATTTTTTAGCTTTTTTCTGACAGCTCTATAAACTATGCTGGTTCAATCCTGTACCTTGAGCACAGTAATATCTTTAGGATATTATACAAACGTTAGATCAAGATATGATTGAGCTAATTAAATAATTAAGAGCAGAGTTGGCACCAAACCCTGAAACGGAGAAGCCCTTGTTGTGCACCCCTGGTCTAATCAAGTGGAGGTTCCATGAGAGCTACACCACTGTATGAAGGACCTTCCACAGATTATGAGTTATAAATTATAAATTGAGATAGTTATAAAATATAAATACATATATAAAATATCTCAACAAAGGGTACTATAAAATATAATACCACTTTACATTTACTGCACATTGCATAGAATAGTGGTTCTCAAACTCAGCCCTGGGGTACCTCTGTGTATTGTTGCCTTTCATTCCAACCACAATTGCATTCCAAGAATTTGAACATGCTGTTAATTTCTCTTAATTAGGCGCTTTTCATGTTTAGAGGGATTATTTACAACCTCTTAAACTGAATTATGTCAGAAATAGCTATGCGAGTATACGTGCAATGAAGACTATCCCATGTTCGCATTGTGCTTATTGTGCTATATTGCACACAATTCAATAAAAATGGCATATATATAGCACAAAAATTTGTTTGATTTTAGTAACATTTTATTAAGGAAAGACTGTGGCGAATGATTGGGCTCATAATTAGGTTGCTGATCACATGTGTTTAAGTTCTTTCGTAGTTTTTTTTTTCCCCCTTAAACTTATTAACACAATGCAGGTTTGGCTTGTTGTTATTTGCTTTGTCATTTAGTTCCTCCTTATCTACCAAATGGTTAGTTTAATGGCAATGTGTTCACAATTTCACCAATGAGGACCCAATAACTCCATTTTATTTGATCAGTTAAAACCTTTTTTTTAACCCTTTATAAAATGAGCAATATAGCACACTGTGATATGGGACTTTTATTCTTCATGGTATGCATAGCTATTTCTGACATAATGTGGCTTAAGTGGGTAAATAATCCCTCTAAACATGACAAGCATAATTAAGAAAAATGAACATCTTAACCGTTCTGGGATTGCAAATTTTGGTTGGAATGAAATCCAGAGTTTGAGAACCACTATCATAGAACACAAAAAAAGGAAATTACCATTGAGTTTAACATTATCTATTATTATAACAACATGTTAAATGTCAGTTATGTCATCGTCATAAGCTTTGGTTTAAATTCCAAAATAAAAAAAAACAAAATAAGTCTTTTTTTTAAAGTAATTGAGCATGAGTAAGACATGTAAATTCTAATAGAGGGTGAGTTTTTAAATGGCGACATGGTAGTGGCGTAGCACAGTACGTGAATATTCCTCTAAAGCACAAGAACACAGACAATGGCCGAGATTCCATTGACATTATTTTGTCTTTGTCTTTGATTCACAATAAAATGAAGGTGTTGGTATTTTTTGGGGGGGAAATACGCTTAATTTTCATGATTTCTCAACTTGCCAAAGTGAAAATAAACATTAGCGCATTAATTATACATCAGAACAAATGATGATTGAACGCAGGCCTGTGTTGTGCTGGTGTTCCCCGTTGCAGGGGATGTGGCAGTATATTGGCAGTGTTTGGAATGTTGCTGAGTTGTGCTCTTTCATTTGAGTGTCTGACAGGGCCCTCTGCCTCCCTCTGGCCCCTTAGAGAGAGGCAAGTGTACGTTTTAGCACCTGGCAACCAAAGTTGGACTAAGCCCCCAAAACTATGAGTGATTTCTGGCTGCCGTGTCCAGGGCTGCAGTCCCAGGGTGCTGAGAGAATGAAACTCTGCATGTCATGGCTCCAGTCAGGGGAAGAATGAAGCATCCCGTGGGGCCGGCTGATCCACGGTATTATCTTAACTCTACTTAACTAAACAAAAACAAAAGGAGCCAACATAGCCTCATGTTCATTGTTCTCTCCTCAATAGCTTCACGTTTGTTTATCTCCTGCTTCTTTCTCTACCACTCCTACATGGTTCAAGATGGCGTTTGTTTTATCACAGGAGTGAAACCCACACATTTTCATCAAATTGAATGACTAATTGATTATACTATAAATTTTTGTGTGAGAAAAAATAACACCCAAAGGATATTTATCACATTGAAATATGAAAAGATTATTGTGATTAAATTGAATTATATAAAAATATATAGTCGCAGCACAGTACACTAATAATTGTGTTTATCAAACGCAAGAGCTGAAAAGTAATTGAAGATAAATTCTACATCCCAAAGACAAGCATTGTTCTGACTTATTAGTGTTGCTGTAGAGACACCAAGGAAACCACCAAGATCATCCAGAAGAGCTCCTATGAGGCAGACTGACTGACTGAAGTTGTCTGCTTGAGAGCTTTCATGGTATGTGTATTTTGAACAAGACTTTTGACCAGTGGACCGAGATGTGCATGGCTTTTTAGTACAATACTTCACAGCTACATCTATAACATTGAAGTCTGAATTGCTGTTAACGCAGTCAGGTGCGATTAAGATTAGTCATACTTCCGTATATTGCTTCAGAAATATGTTCATGATGCAAATGGAGCTATTTCTGTATCTTGGTGACTTAGCAGTTTCATTGCTAAACCACATAGCTTTCCTGTCAAAGAGTACACATCATACCTGAAGTACAGTACATAAAAACAAAAAAATATTCCACCGTAGCATAACAAAACCAAATGGTAAATAATTCAACTGACATTATCTCTGCTGACATTATTGATATATAGAAGACCTGGAAACACTCAAAAGGACACGGTGAATTTAAATAAGATCCATTAGTGGCTGAGTATTAACAAGAAAATTCGCGAGAATTCAGTTCTCGTTACTCCGTGGAGCACTTACCGGAGGCTTTCAAACGACGGCGGTGCGTGCTTTAAATTTTAATGAGGACGGGACTTTATCAGTTTGAACGCTTAAGCAAGGTCAATCTGATTTCAAGGTTGATACACGCGCCGCACACCAGAGCAAGCGCTGCTCCCATTGTTCCGCAGTACATTTTCACCTGCGTCTGAGGGGAGTCTGGTAACCGGCTGAGGATCCTGTTCCCGTATTATGTTTTTATCAGCCCTTCGGCAGCAAAGCGTACACCAAACTGCCCAGCACTGAAATCACAGGGCGACTGCTTTTCTTTAACACTCGGTTAGGCATGAGAGGCGACTGAAAAACCAATATTCCGTTCACCGTCTTATAGTTTTTGAGTCGCGGTATGTTTAATACGTACCATCTCCGCTTCAATAGTGGGATGGAACATCACTGGGATGTATACTGGGCACACGGGTCTCTGATTGACACGGCCTTAATGAATGACCGATGGGCAGAGCGTGACGGCCACTGTAAACACGCTGTACTCACCGCGGGAGCAGAGCTCTCACGTGGGCCGCTCATTACTCACTCCTCTCTCAGACGGGGCGAGGCTGGGCGAGGCTGGGCGAGGGGCGAGCCCGCTGACCCTGCTTAAGGAGCCCCAGCCAGCAGCGAAGTGCCAGGCGCAGTCAGAGCCTCGCAGGAGGGCACCGGCGGCCACCGGGCAGGCGAGTTTGGCACCGGGCACGTGGCTAATTGGTCAGGTCAGATAACTCATGGTCGGGTGAGCAGCGTTCCCACCACAGAACAAGAGGCTCATGGGTACAAGGCCATCCAGATGCCACAGCACACCCAGCTCTCTGTAGCCTCATCCCGCTACCCTTCTGTAGGGTTCAGCACCAGTCGGAACATATGGCCCACTCTCCTTCGCTCACTGGTCACCCCCCCAGCACCGGGCCTATGAGAGCCCAGCCTTTCCACACTCTCTCCACCCACCATGTGGGCAGTCTCTCTGCACTTATTAAGAACTCAGTGGTCATTTTTGATTATTGTCGCTCAAGCCAACTGTGGCCTGGAAATTAAACAGCTTGGTCATCATTGTAGCTTTTTCTTCCACCCCTTGGAGCGTTTTACTCTCACGCAGGTCTGAATGTACGAACGCCTGCGACCACACTGCTTGGCCATAATGAAGAAGGGGGAAAGCGTCTTTGGAATGTCTACTGTATATGAGACAGGTCCAGGATGTGGGGCTTGGCAGAGGCGGCCATTAAATTGTTCATAAATAATGGGAGCTGCATCCTTTGGTTATTTTGTTTCCACTCTGCGCTGTATTTTCAGTGTGAGGGGAGAAAAGGACCCATGCTGACATGGCCATATGCTGTCCCCAGCTTGCCGTTGCCACGCCGGTGGATTTCACTAATTTAACACATCTTGACAACGTGTCAGTTGAGCTCTCCCCCAGATCTCTCCCTGTCTGTGGAAGCATTCTCACATTCCTGGGCCCAGTGCGCCCCGTCCTCCTGCAGTCACCTTGCCTTCCCCACGCTCTGACTTCAGAAACTTTGCCAAGTCCCCCGGACTACGGTACACATATCCGCTTCCTCCCAAAATCTCATCACACACACACACACACACACACACACACACACACACACACACACATGCGCATACACACACGCACACACACACACACGCACACACACAGACACACACACACGCATGCACGCACACAAACACGCACACACACACACGCACACACACACACACACACACACACACGCACGCACACACACACACGCACACACACATGTGCATACACACACGCACGCACACACACTCATCCTGATCTTGTCAAGGACAAAACTGAGATACTGCTTTTGATGAAAAGACAAAAGAAGGCACCTCACTGTCATGACAGGTGCCATATCAAAAAGCCCACATGCACCATTGGGCAAAAAAAACTAAAAAATTGTCAAAGTTTTAATTGTAGTTGCATGTGGAAATAAAGAACAAAAGTTATGGGGTTGTGAAAAGCACTCCGAAGTAATTGTATAATATTAACGACACGTTTTTTATAATAACAATCAGAATTTTTGTAGAAAAAATTAGACATCATCTATACACAATAATTATTTGGGAGCAAAGGTCTTGCTCAAAACCGTAAAAAAAAAATTGTTCTCTATTACATAGAGAAAAAAGTGCAAAAAAATTTTTTTTGACATGTAAGCATATTCACAGAAGAGATATGCACCATATTTTTTGAAATGAGGTTAAAGTGAATATAATCACAATAGTAAGGAAACATTTGGAAACACTTTCTTCAAAAAAAACATGTAAAAACAAAAAAGCAACACTTAAAGTTTAACACAAATCAAAAGACAAGTGTCTTTCCAATGAACATGATTTGTAGTAATGCAAATGTAATGCATTTAATCATTGCGGCTGAATAACACTTAAATTGTAAATATAAAGGAATTTATAGACAGTGATCTTTTGCACCTTCCCAGAGGAGCTCATGTGGTGCGGACCTCTTGACAGAACAAAAGGGATTAGTGACTGTCAGTTTTAGGGGCCAGCGATGATCCAATACTCTTCACTTTGCCTTTTTTGCCGTGTGCATACCAAAAAGAAGAATCGTCATGAATTTGAAATACAATATATAAGCCTGTTATTACTTTGTAAAATTGATATAATATCTCAAATTATTTTTAAATGAATAATTAAATGTAATGAATAGCGGTATACTGTATATTGTTATTGATATAAAATAAGTCAATTATCCCATACCTATTCTAAAAAAAACAAATCAAAAAATTTTCACAACCTCTTCCACGTATAACCCCTCACTACTAATAGCCAACCCAATGTGTTTAAATGTGTTTAAAATATTATTTTTTCTATAATTTTGCTTTCATACACTGAATCATTCGTTTTAGTTAAATTTGGCTACTTATGCTATAGGCTATATATGTGGTAATGTGCAAAGATACATTTAGAAAATCTGAACATAATAGAAGACATTCCGGTTGACACATTCGTCACATTCTGCGAAACTTTTATGACAAATACAATTGACTCGTTCAACAATTATACAGTTAAAAAATAATACACGTTTAGGCTATATCGGTAGTACTTACGTCGCATAGTCGCGTTTGCAGTACAGCTTCTTCTCTTTCAGAAAGCAAGTGTTTTGGAGTGGTTCTCTGCAAACCGCACAATGCACACATCGCTCGTGCCAGAAGCCGTCATTGACACGGAGCAGGTACTTATCACGAATGAGACGATGGCATCCCTCGCACACAGCTTTCTGTGTCAAATCTGTGAGCAGGAAATGCGGGGAGAAAGACGTAACTTAAATTAAAATGTCTATTTTGAGTGTGTGTGTGTGTGTGTGTGTGTGTGTGTGTGCGCGCGCGCGCCTGTCGTACGAATGCACACACACACGTATGTATGCATTGCCATGGCACTTTAGTTAATTAGTGAGTAAAACAAAATGAAAAATGTATTTATTATGGGTAATATGACCCGAGCATTGACACACAATTGCCACAAAATATAAGCGATTGAAAGGTAAAAGGTCATTGATGACCCAGTTTCCGTTTTGAGAACACAGTCTACATACAGTGCCCTCCACTATCATTGGCACCCCTGGTAAAGATAAGTAAAAAGGGCTATAAAAAATTAACCGTTTGGTGAATTAGCTTAATCTCACACTGAAAAAAAGAAAAAAATCCAACCTTTCATTGAAGTTAATTTATAATGAGAAAAAAAATCCCTCATCAAAAAAAAAATATTTTTAACAAAACCACGTGTGCCACAATTATTGGCACCCCTGCATTTATATATAGAATAAAGCAATCATTTTTAATATTTGGTCGCATATTCTTTGCATGCCATGAATTCCTGATGTCTGTGACCAAAAAACACCAAAAGACTCTTGATATCTTATTTTCTGGTACTCTTACAAGCGATACTATAACATCTCTGCATTTGATTGGATCTCTATGGGAATTTGGGAGTGGGACTAGATTTAGCTGTAAATTACACTGGAACAGTATGGAACACATGGTTGGCGAAATGGCTTTAAGTCATAAAGAGTCTGACGTATCAAACAAGCCCCAAACCATCACTATGCTGCCAGAAATACAGTAGATATGGATGGATAACTTGAAGGGTTTCTTCTCCTGACTTATTTTTCCATAGAGTTCAATAGGAAAATTTGTCAGGAGAAACAACCCTTAAAGTGATCCATCCATATCTACTGCATATCTGGCAGCAGAGTGATGGTTTGAGGCTCGTTTGATATCTCAAACCCTTGATGACATACAGCTATTTTACCAACCATGTATTCCATACTGTTCCAGTGTAATTTACAGCTAAATCTAGTCCCACCCCCCAATTCAAAAATAATTCAACTTGATGAGAAATTTTGTTCTCATAATACATTTACTTAAATTAAGGGTTGCATTTTTCTCATTTTTTCAGTGTGAGATTAAGCTAATCCACCAAACGGTGAATTTTTTATAACCCTTTTTACTCATCTTTGCCAGGGGTGCCAATAATAGTGGATTCATACTTAGCAGTTAAATTAAACCTGAACAAATTTGTTCTGTTTTCTGAGTTTGACAGTTTTAACATACTTCAAAGAGAAATCAGTCATTCAAAGTCTTACCAAACGTTGTATTAAACCAAAATGTACCCAATTAAAAGTTGTTTTAAACGTAGGCTATGTTTTATCAGAAAAAGTTTAATGAAAAAGCCGAATACTTCAATACTGCTTGATAGGACATGAAATAGGTATGCAGGCATACTGCAGCCCAAAGATATTTGACCTTTATATATTAATATTTGTACTCACCGACAAATGATGTTGGCAAACTGTCGTCCATTTTACCCAACATCTGTCAAATCACACATAATAACTTCCGTTTAACGATTAGCCTGCTGAATCAAACTCACTATTTTATGAAGTTTCGTTTTCAGATCATGATTTTAGATGCAATAAAACTTAAATAACAGTAACTCAGCAATTGGGAAAACGTCACATATAATAGGCTACAGTGCATTTACAGGAGTTTCACGAAATTTCTACTAGGCTACTCATTATAATCAGAAAGCGTTTTAGCCTACCTGTGAACGATCCGAGTTCCCCAGATTTGTTTCTATAAATATGTATTGAGATCCATTGCCGTAGTATTAACGTAATGACGAGGAATATTGTTTGGCGAAAATATTAAGTGCAAAAAAGTTTTCCCTCTGACCGACGCGATGCAGTTTCACATAGCTATTTATTGACCATCTATCAATTAACCCATTAGTCCACCAGAGCCGTGACTGTCCGCGTCCCCACCTAGAAGTAGTTTGAGGTCGTTTCTTCATAATACCAGTACCTCTCCGCTGCTGTGTTCCCCTCCCATCTCTGTTACAGGCATCGCGCGCGCTGCCAGTTCAGGCTGAAACTTCAGAT
This sequence comes from Ilyophis sp. 1 JC-2022, assembly GCA_022702515.1. Lineage (NCBI taxonomy): Eukaryota > Metazoa > Chordata > Actinopteri > Anguilliformes > Synaphobranchidae > Ilyophis > Ilyophis sp. 1 JC-2022. The sequence continues at coordinate 96,106,081 of CM040403.1, read as the reverse complement.
AACACGCTTGACCACATGTAAAGTCGCATCTTTAAAAAAAATGATCACATTATACGACGTTAATAACTTTGCTAAAGGAATATAGTATATAGTAGCCTATAATTTTGTTGGCGAAGACTAATTCCCCCAAACGTTATGTAGGCCTATTTGTGAACGTTTAATATGAAGGCAAGTTCATATATTTATGTTTGGAGAATTTAAAAAGTAAATAATATTAACTTAAAACAAATGTAGGCATACCATGTATTCGGCTATTGAATGTTAATGACAAGGAACCGCTCAAAGGCTTCAAGGCATCAAATTAAGAGAAAGGTTCATCTTCAATGGGATATAATAAATTAATCCGTGCTAAATCCTTGCTGAAGAATAATAGTTTTTGGCAACTCCTAAGTAACACTTTATAACAAGCGTAAAATTGAATAGTTTTGTCATTTAACGCAGCCTACCTAGCTATATTTTTGTTTTCAGTAAATCTCATGTGTGGCTGCTACTGTTTATTTTAAATCTAAATTTTAAATAAACAGTATCCTATAGTAAGTGGGTACTGCAGGTGTGGAATAAGTTATAAAGACAATTAAAATAATGAGAATAACTAGGCTATATTAACTCGTATGAACAATATAAAAGATTACATATAGGATTCTGTGTAGCCTAATAAAGCCACATCCTTTATCTCTGTCAGGTTCAGGTAAACGCCAACTGCAATTATCTGAATTATTGAAAAGACACATCACAAATATTGCATATAGATATAGCCAATAAGGTGTAATAAACAAGAATGTATGTAATTGTTACAAAGCCAATATTTAATCCTGTGCAACCTAAAAATAGCTACCACGCCCTATTAAAATATGTAGCATAGGCTACACCTGACATTTTAGCACTTAGGCTACTTTAAATGACATTGAACACTTTTTTTTCTGAAATTTTTTCACAAATCGTTTTAGTAACTAAAAAATAACTGGAAAAACTGGAAAACATTGATAGGACAATGGAAACTTCAACCGTCATTCCGTGGTTTCTTTAGTCACATAGCCTAGGCATGCCCACTTTATATCAGTATTCGGTTTTTTTTCTTCTTTCTTTCAAACAAAATAACCAAAGGGTGCCAATTGTGTCAATGCGCGACTGAATCCACTTGACAACAAATACATGAGCCCTTAGGCTATTTAATAGGCTAGTCAATACGACTAGGCTATCTGACCTCTTCTAAATTAAACATAGGACATCCGTTGTAAGCGCGAATAGTCTTACATCTAGTTACTGACCAGTGTTAAACAAACTGGTGTCATTTATGAGATTCACACATGAGAATACTTGTGAGACAGTAAGTGCGTGTGTGAGAACTGGGACCAGGCTCGGGCTCGCCATGGGAGGTTAGGCAAGCCTCATTGACAGATGCCATTCTGGTGAATGGGACCAGTTTCCCTATTGTTACACCACAAATCTGGTGTCATTGGTAGGCCTACCATTCCTGCTGTTATGGAGAAAACCGGATCGTACACTTTCAGTAGAAGTATATATTTTTTTTTACAATGATTCACTGGATACGCTTCTGGAAGGGACTCTCAGCACTCCCACGTTTAAATATTTTTTTACTAAATCCAGGTACAAACTTGTGTTGTAGGCTACCTGAGTGATTTTAGCGTTAACTTTAAAAAAATAAAAAAAACATAATTCAATAATGTACATTTATAATTATCCTTTAAGGCAGGGATCTTCAACAGGGGGTCCGCGACCCCTAGGGGGTCCGCGGAGGTACTGCAGGGGGTCCCCCAATTTTTCTGGGATTTAAAAAAAATGAAATCTAACCATTTTTAAATGTAATTTCGACAAAAAAATATAATATTGAGTAAATTCAAAGCATTAATAGGCAATAATAAGCTACTTTTGTTGACAAAAACTATATAAAAAAGAATGATTCCCATGATGCAACCACTTGTTTTGTTTTTTTTAAATATCTGGGGGTCCCCGCTCTGTTTCTATCGGCCAAGGGGGTCCTTAGGCTGAAAAAGGTTGAAGACCCCTGCTTTAAGGTGTAGGATCACAAATATGTGATTAGAATGTTCTTAACGGAACATTCTAATGCTGAAGTAACAATCACTATAATGGAGTTCCAGAACACGGACTTAAAATTTAGAAGAAAAAAAAAACCTTCCAAATAACTTACTCTTCAAGTATCATCTCTCAATCGCTGCAAACAGGAGGCTTCTGTCATACTTTGCTTGACAAAGGTTGTGATTAGTAGTATAATTACTTGCAGCGTGTGCGTTTTGAAAGACATTTCCTAATAGCGGGTTGCCTCGTTCCTAATTTTTACCTTGGATTGATTGTTTTTCAAACCCCGCCATCTAGTGGCAAAACTATAAAAGTGTTGGCATGAAGCATTTTCATTTTATGTAGGCTTATTACATTCTGGAGGAAAAAACATGTTGAAAAAACCCATTTTAAATTATTTTATTTTGACAGAATTCTATTGTATATTTTCAAAGGTGGTGACAGTTTCTGTATTTACCAATTAATAAAATTAGATTTTATCTTGAATTAGGTAGCTGTTAACTTGAATATTTGGAATGATCTATTTACAGCAAAAAAGAGAAAAAATCTTTGACATTTCTATTAAATTCATTTTGACAGTGTACCTTTAACCTCCCGCTGTACCTCCCCACCCCCTTTCCCATACAAATTTTCACATTAATAATTGTGCTTGGTACAAAATATGTAGTTTACAACTTAATCACTTTTATCTGTATATCAATTACATGGGGTTGGGATTATTTACAAAGAGCAACACAGTCTGTGTCATGTGATCTGGTGCGGAGCCTCAAGCATTTCCATCAGGAAGGTATCGATGGGAGTGTCTCCAATCAGCTTGAAGAAGAAGAGGTGTTCTAGACACTTCAGCCCAATAGAGCGGAGGGCCGGCAGGCGGAGCAAGAGTTTGGCAAATCTGTGGAAAAGTAAGAAATAATCAACGCCTCTAATCCGCACTGTACTCAAGAGTAGACGTGGAACCAGCATCAGACATTACACAAGTTAAAGGCAGAGGGACATACCGAGCTACCAGTGCGAGTTAGCAGTTTCAGTGATTGGGGAATGTAAGCGTACGACACCCACCTCCCAGGTTGATCAGGATATTTCTGCTTGGTGTAAGACTCCAGGGAAGCATAAACCTTTTCTCTCAAGCCCTCTACCTCAAGTGGGTTCGATAAACCCTTTGCATCTGCAACAACAACAACAAAAAAAAAAACATATTTACACCAATAAAATGCAGTCATTATGTAGAAATCGAGTGAGAAATCAAATACACTCGCTTACTCATCCAACAGTAAGCCTGTGAGCACATTGAACACTGAAAATGGGAAGACCTCTACAAGCTCTCAAGCAAAAGTGACCTGGGTTGAAGAGGACAATCGCCCGGAGACAGCCGAGTTCCGTCTTATCCATCTGCATGTCTTTCATCTTGGACACCAGCTCTGTCAGGACTCTGCATAGGAATCAGTGAGACAAGATCCCTTTTTAAGGCACTATAATCTTGACCACTGAATGTTTGCATTTCATCTTTCTTGCGTGTTATACTTAAAACTAGAAATAACCGCCTTGCGGTTGTATGCCTCTGTCAACAAGTCAAGTTGCAGTTTACATCCATGTCTGTCCAGACTCATAAAATATATGTAGTGAAAACTTTGAAGAAATTTAATTTAAAAAGTATTAAGTGTATTTATTGCCTAAAATGGCAGTGAATAATTTCCAGTGAGAAACATGCTGTCTTCACTTAGAGACTATTTTTACAAAGAAGTACAGAGGACTGATAGAGAAGCTAATTAGCCAGCCAGTTTTGTCATTTTTTTATTTGCAAACGAAATTAAAAAAACTACAGTCACGTAACTGAACATGTTAAAAAACATTATGTCACAGTGAAGTTGACCTTTAAACCTTTGGATATAAAATGTCATCACTTCATCATTTTATCCTATTAGACATTTGTGTCAAATTTTGTCATAATTAGCATAGGAATTCTTGAGTTATGGCCAAAAACGTCTTTTCTGAGGTCACAGTGACCTTGACCTTTGACCACCAAAATCTAATCAGTTAATCCTTGAGTCCAAGTGAACGTTTAGGCCAAATGTGAAGAAATTCCCTCAAGGCGTTCCTGAGATATGACGTTCACGAGAATGGGATGGACAGACAACCGGAAATCATAATGCTATCGCCGGCGCGGAGGCATAAAATGCAGTGGCGCATTTGGTTAAGACATCACGCTTTGGTGCATGAATGAGCCCCATGGTCTCGGATCGAATCTAGACCGTGCCAGTGCCGACAGTGGCCGGTAGCTCCACAGAGTGACACGCAATTGGCGATTGTGTCGCTCAGGGTACAGGAGGGTTCGGTCGATTAGGGGTCCGCGTTTCATCGCTCTCTAGCCACTCCGCTGCTCGGGTGGAGGCTTGTGGATTACAGTCGCGTACGAGATGTCTTCCTCCAATGCCGCTCTACGTGAGCTTGGCTGTGGGCTGCGATGTGAAAAGAAGCAGGCTGGCGACACCATGCGTTTCGGAGGAGAACCGCAGATGACTTAGGCAGTTTGGTTTGCGCCGGAACGCGTTTGCAAATAGTTGGACCCTCCATATCAGAGTGGGAATTAGATGTTCAGCCCCACGTTAGGCACCAATATTCTTTTTTTAATTGTGAGTTGTGAGAAAAGAAAACTGTCTTTTCAACACACTTGCATGTTGTGTCTGAATACAGTAAGGCCCACAAGTAATATCACAGAGCCATGAACCAAAAGTAATTTCCTGAGATTCTGTTAAAATGTAAAGCAAACCACTTACAACATAAATGTTTATGTTTAGATATGGCCCATACAGGATAAAGCAATATGGCTGCCGCAGTGAAATACTGTAGATTCAGTTTGTTTGGCCATTTTTCCATGCTTTTTATTACAATTTTATCTTGTAAAATACTGTCTTGGGCCTTATTTATAAAAATGTTCCTGGATTTAAACTTTAACATAATCTTAAAGGGGCAGTTCACCCAAAAATCTAATTTATATATATTTCTACATATCCGGAGTGCCGTCTATCCATCCAGGTGGTTTCGCTGAGAACTCACTATTTTTGTAGATGTGCGCTACAACTCACCATGACATCACCCCAATATATGCCCTGTGCCACCCACATTTTGAGAGACGCACCGTATCTCATCCCGCGTTAAATCCGCGCAGGAGAGGCACTTAAGCGCACAAATTTGGCCATCTCTGAATCCGGCCCTTGGTGTACTTCGACAGAAAGTAGATTTTGAAAAAAACGGTGCACAATAAGGTCTGTGGAGTAACCGTGTCATTATAGTTGGAAATTTGTGGGAGTTTATAAATACTGCTTAGTCATGGTTTTCTGTGTAAGCCACGAGGTAAGATACAATTTGATCGTAAAACCATTTTATAAATGAGACCCCTATATCACCTCTGTGGCTGCTGTTCACAATAGTTATCATGACATTATTATGGTGTTATACAGTGTGGACTTTCTTACTGGATCCCAGGGTATTGCTTTGCAAAACAGCCAAGAGACTTACTGTCAGGGGTAGACAGGAGTATATTGCTCCCTTCTGTGCGGATAAATTGCAGTTGCATAATTCAAATATTTACGTTATAGTTATTTTTATTTTGTTATTTAAGTTTAAGTATCTCTACTCCTCTGTTGGGCCAGAGCAGGAATTTGACTGCCGGTCCACACGTTCATTTCCCAGGGAAAATTTATTTGCTGCCTAACTTTTATGCTTGATACAAATTGACAGGAGGAAGATCTATATATTATAATTTCAGACACCATTTGTGATACCACTTTGAAGTTCACACATGGCTCAGGTAATTACTTTAATATCTTACACTGTCTTGATTGGTCAAAAGTAAGTCTAAAACTTAACTTGTTTAACTGAACAGATTTAATTTCTTCCAAAAATATGAGGACCCAGCAATCCATTATATTTTGGCCTTACCAAATCATCATGTATTTGCATTTTGTTATGTGCCTTTCTGTGTGCGTATGTGTGAGTGTGGATGTTTTTGGTTGGAAGGAGGGGATGAGAAGGGTTAAAGCACCATAAACCTTTATGAAAAAAATAAGAGTCATGTGACCCAGGGAATTAGCAGAGGGGAGGGGCCAGGCTGACCTGTCAAAGATGGAGCCCACTCCTGCACTGTGGGCGCTGCTTCGATGGACATGCAGTCCGGTAGCCAGGAGGATGCCGTCTTTCACTGTGACCGAACGGTGCGAGAATGAGGCTATGAGCAGCTCATTCCAGCCTGAAACACACCCACACACACTGCGGTCAGACCTGGTCCCTTTCAGTTACACACAACAGAGATCAAAACCATTATCACCTTTTCAGCACCATGACAGCCTTTTAACATGAACACATGACTGAGATACGTTTTCCACTTGCTCATTTGGAATCCACTGTGAACATTTATTTTTTTGCGAGCTGCTGAATGGCTCATTTGGTTAAGGCACCACACTGTGGTGCACGGTTGAGGCTCACGGCCTCAGATGGAACCCGGACTACGCCAGTGCTGACTACGGCTGTTAACTCCATAGGGCGACTCACAATTGGTGATTGCGTTGCCCAAGGAATGGGAGGGTTCCTATCTAGCGACCCCTGCTGGTCGATCGGGTGCCTGTATAGTGCAGTCGAAGCCGCATTTGAAAGGTCCCTCCTCCGACGCCGCTCTGTGAGAGCTTAGCTGTAGCCCGCGGTGTGAAAAGACGCAGCTGGCAACACCACGTGTTTCAGAGGAGAACCTTGGATGTCTGCACTCTCCCAAATTGGTAGTGGGGTTTGTGCAATGTACATCCAAGTGTAGTATAATGGCAATGTAGTATAATGGTTAAGGAGCTGTACTTGTGACCGAAAGATTGCAGGTTCGATTCCCAGGTAGGAAACTGCTGTTGTACCCTTGAGCAAGGTACTTAACCTGAATTGCTTCAGTATATATACAGCTGTATGAATGGATAAATGTAATATGAAGTTGTGTACGTCGCTCTGGATAAGAGCGTCTGCTAAATGCCTGTAATGTAAATGTAATGTACATGCCCGTGGTCGCAGATGATTGGCCGTTCAAAATTGGGGAGATAATTGGATTTACTTTCCAAATTTATATATATTTTTAAAATATATATATTTTTAAGAAGAACACAATCTTTTACAGGCGGATCCATGTCATGGAAAATTAGCGCTTCTCGACTAGGTCAGCGGGTTAGTGTACCTGCCCGTAGAAGAATGACTTGATCGTCCAACGGTAGCTCAGAAAAATGCGGGATCCTCTTTGCCCATTCCACCAGGGTGAAAAGCTGCTTGTCCGCTGCTTGGCAAATGTTAGTGACGGGGTCATTAGTCTGCCAGAGAGAGAGAGAGACAAATGTTATTGATCGCAACTTCAAATGGGACATATAATCGATGTTGACAGTACTGTATAGTGTATACACATCTTTAAAGCCTTGGGAACAATGCCATTTGTAATATAGTACATTATTGTAGTAATGGAATATGTGATGGTATAAAATCAGTGATAAACTTTAACATTTGTCAGTATAAAAGTGCTAGATTAATTTATAAATACGATTATATGTTGAGTCTCAGTAGCAACAGTATATTGTCCGATTTTTAAGGTATCAATGAGGTTGAGAATACATCGCACTGCGCTGTGCCACAGTGTTTGTACACTAATGTGAAGCGTCAATGTTCAGGTGTTTGGTAATGTTGATCATTTGTGGCTGATACTGTGCTGTTGTGCCTTTGACCACACCAGTGTTCAGTAGGGTCGATAACACAGCACATGCTGTGGTGTGTCTCAACTGGCAGCACACCCAGGTTAACTCTCGCACCCAGGTGCTCAGTTAAGAGGCCAAAGCAGCGCTCGGTTTCTGACCTCACGCCCCCGGGTGTAGCTCTAGCGGCGTAATATCGAAACAGTACTTCACCGAGCAAGGTGCTCACCGAGTTGCTAGGGCTGCCGTCAACGTAGGTCTCAGTCTTTGGCTCCACGGCCAGCTCTGCATCCAGGATCTTATCCACGGGCATCTCCTCGTTAAAGCTGCTGGTGGACTCCACCTCGTAATCACTCCTCTCCCTCCCTCTCTGCCTCTCCTCTTGCACCGCTGGAAACACACAGCACATCAACACGTCACCTCAACACAGGGCCCACACATCACTACTATCACGGCAAACTCTTCATCAGATATAAAAAAACAACTGTACATGACATTAACTAAAGGCCAAATAATAATAATAAAAATGCCAATGACAGACATGTAAACGGAACAGGGTATGAAAATAACCTGCCATTTTCAACATTTTACCAGCCACATTACTTTTTACAATATAACACAACCTGGTTGGTTGGCCAAAGTGGCTGCTAGAGTAAAAATCTTACCAGCCACAATCAAAGATTTACCACATTTGACTGGTGGCTGGTGTTAATTTCACACCCTGAAACAGAAACTGTGTGGGACTTTGTCTCATAGCACTCATTTTAATGGGTTTGGCAGGTGTGTGGAACTGTCAAGGAACTGGCTTTTAAAACCAAACATAATCGTACAATGGAAAGGAAAATGTGTACAGAACCGGTTGTTGGGTATCAGTCACAATTACACTTGTGATAGAGCACAATTACACTTGTGATAATGAGCTTCAATCAATGACAACTTTTATTTGGACGGCATACATTAAGACACATTTGTACAGCAGAAAGCATACATTACAGGTCCCATTTATATCTACATTTAGGCATTTCTCAGATGTTCTAATCCAGAGCGTCTAATGCATACATAAAGGTTTAGAAAAGGAACACAGGTCAAGTCATCGGTGTCACAACAAATTATAATTTATACGTAAACCTACAACAAAAAGTTAAGTGCCACACAGTAGGTGTAAGAGAGAGATTGAGAGTGTAGTGTGTTAAATAGTGAATGTGTTTGAGAATATAGAGTTAAATGTAGACTAGTAAACCAAAAATAAATGCCCAGAGCATTAGTTGGACCAAGAGGCAGTGTAAACGGGTGTATTTTGAGGCCGTGCCAGAAGATGGCTGGTGAAGCGACTGGGCTGTCCTGACTGTAGTGGGAAACTCATTCTGCCACCAGGGGGCAGATTACAGAATATATGTTACTGAGAGGAGGGATCTTTTAGAGAAGGGACAGCAAAGCAATCATAGGATGTGTATCAAAAGGTGCTATATAAATAATTATTTTTCTAAAATGTTCTTGTTATGATTATTATTATTATTATTATGCATGACTGGCACATTCTAAGATAATTTTGGATGTTTTTTCCCAGTGAATAACTTCAATGTTTGTAGTGATTCTGTTGCTTTTGAGGCATTGGACCTGGCTTTGAGGGGCATTGTCAAACCCCACCAATAGCTCACCTTCTCTCTTCATGCCCATGGCCAAACCCCACCAATAGTTCACCTTCTCTCTTCATGCCCATGGCCAAACCCCACCAATAGTTCACCTTCTCTCTTCATGCCCATGGCCAAACCCCACCAATAGCTCACCTTCTCTCTTCATGCCCATGGCCAAACCCCACCAATAGCTCTCCTTCTCTCTTCATGCCCATGGCCAAACCCCCCAATAGCTCTCCTTCTCTCTTCATGCCCATGGCCAAACCCACCCAATAGCTCTCCTTCTCTCTTCATGCCCATGGCCAAACCCCACCAATAGCTCACCTTCTCTCTTCATGCCCATGGCCAAACCCCACCAATAGCTCACCTTCTCTCTTCATGCCCATGGCCAAACCGTCCCACCCAATAGCTCACCTTCTCTCTTCATGCCCATGGCCAAACCGTCCCACCCAATAGCTCACCTTCTCTCTTCATGCCCATGGCCAAACCCCACCAATAGCTCACCTTCTCTCTTCATGCCCATGGCTAAACCCCACCAATAGCTCTCCTTCTCTCTTCATGCCCATGGCTAAACCCCACCAATAGCTCACCTTCTCTCTTCATGCCCATGGCCAAACCCCACCAATAGCTCACCTTCTCTCTTCATGCCCATGGCTAAACCCCACCAATAGCTCTCCTTCTCTCTTCATGCCCATGGCTAAACCCCACCAATAGCTCACCTTCTCTCTTCATGCCCATGGCCAAACCCCACCAATAGTTCACCTTCTCTCTTCATGCCCATGGCCAAACCCCACCAATAGTTCACCTTCTCTCTTCATGCCCATGGCCAAACCCCACCAATAGCTCACCTTCTCTCTTCATGCCCATGGCCAAACCCCACCAATAGCTCTCCTTCTCTCTTCATGCCCATGGCCAAACCCCCCAATAGCTCTCCTTCTCTCTTCATGCCCATGGCCAAACCCACCCAATAGCTCTCCTTCTCTCTTCATGCCCATGGCCAAACCCCACCAATAGCTCACCTTCTCTCTTCATGCCCATGGCCAAACCCCACCAATAGCTCACCTTCTCTCTTCATGCCCATGGCCAAACCGTCCCACCCAATAGCTCACCTTCTCTCTTCATGCCCATGGCCAAACCGTCCCACCCAATAGCTCACCTTCTCTCTTCATGCCCATGGCCAAACCCCACCAATAGCTCACCTTCTCTCTTCATGCCCATGGCTAAACCCCACCAATAACTCTCCTTCTCTCTTCATGCCCATGGCTAAACCCCACCAATAGCTCACCTTCTCTCTTCATGCCCATGGCCAGACACTTCTGATAGCGGCAGTACTGGCAGCGGTTGCGCTGCCGTTTGTCTATCAGGCACTCCTTGCTGTCCCGACACGTGTAGGTGAGATCCTTCCTGATGGTCCGTTTGAAGAAGCCTTTGCAGCCCTCGCAGCTGTACACGCCGTAGTGCTTTCCTGCTCACCCACAGCAAGAGAACAACACTGCCATTTCACTACTGCATCACTCACCCACAGCAAGAGAACAACACTGCCATTTCACTCCCGCATCACTCACCCACAGACTAATGACACTAGTGGAGTAACTCAATCGTAACGAATATTATAAACAGCAATATTAAACTATATTAAATAAACAGTGATATAGTTAAATATGGTGATATTCTATGTCTAAGACTGCACAAAGATAATGTATTAACCATTTAAAGGTATTCTAAATCCTGTTGAATTATTCCACCTTTTAGAAGGCAGTGGAGTGGTTGAGGAAAGGAAGAGTCCCCTGTTACCTGAGGAACGGTCCCCGCAGATAGCGCAGAGGTGTTTGGACATAGACCCCGGGCTGGTGCACTGGTAGTTGCTCATGCTGCAGAGGCCCGTGAGCCCAGGGGGAGGCTTGATGTCCTCCGTGCTGCTCACATTGTTCATGGAATTCATCTGGTGGACGGAAGAGCAGAGCATGGCGAGACCGCCTCCTTTCCACTCGTCCCCCCCGTCCCCCCGCGTCCCCGTCTCCCCTAGACAAGCTACGGTTGCTTCCCCATTTGGTGGATACACAAGTGACTGTGTCACAGATTATAAGAACTCCCGTTCAACTGGAAAATTAGTGATTGTTTACTGTCCACGTGACAGCCCTTGTTGTGCATGTTGAATGTTTGCAGAAATGAGAGCGCTAAGACAGTTCATCCTGAAACAGGTTGTAGTTCTGCTCAGGGCCAGTAGAGGGAAGCAGCTTCATTATGGATAAAACAGCTGACGCCTTAATTTCCCACTGAACTGGTGGAAACTGCTAGGTTAAACTATTTTTTAAAGTAAAAGCAGTTAGCCATGATTAGACTGTACTTGTTATAAGCCACTCGAGTTTAATTATACATTATAAATGGCCAGGTTAAATCTACATTATAAAAATTTTGAGGTTAAATCCACACTATTAGCATATACAGGTTAAACCTACATAACAACATCTGGGTTGAATCTACATTATAATCCTGTCCAGGTTAAATCTACATTATAAAAAAGGCCATGGTTAAATTTAAATGATAAAAATTCACTGATTAAATACTATATTACCAACAAAGTACAAACAGTACAGAGTGCAAAGTATACTCTACAATAGAACAGGAATGTCGGGGCTAATGTTTGGAGGTTGTTAGGCTGTGTGTCCTTCCTAATTGGTTAAAGCTCTCAAGTGAAACGTAGTTGTGCATCAGACCTGAGCCTGCCCACCTCACTGAATCAAAAAGGAAATCTTATCAATTATAAAAACACTGACATTTTTTTATGAAAGCAGGAAAACACCAGCATCCTGTTGAAGTAGAAAGTGAACAGCTGAATTCAAGCAGCATCACGCCAAAACCAACGTCTGCACGTTGTGCTCCCACATTCCCATCTCACGGTCGGCAGATGAAGTAAAATCAAACACTCCGAAACAAAACAAAAAAATCCGTGGTTCTTTTTCCGTCTCGTGCTTGGAAAAGCTGAGCGGTGCAACAGTGCACGGAACAGCGGTGAAAAGGGGGAGGCGGTGGCCTTGAACTCGAGTGACCTACATACTGCGAGTCTACAGTCCACGTGCTTCATACCAAGCACATCAGCTGTACATTAGGAATGCTCCACTGAATACTTCATACAGTTGATTTACATTCCTGTGGTCTGTATTCCCTGTGGTCTGTTAGGTTAAAATCCCGCTATGGCAAAAACAGCATACAGCGTATGAGAAAAGCTGTGGCTGAAAACTCAGGGATGCTCCGCCAACAACGGGCTAACAATTTGCCTCTGTGCGGTTAAAAAATTAAAAAATTAAAAATAAAAAAATAAAAAAATAAAAAAATAAACCTGGTCCAGTGTACCCTGCTGTCTGTCGCAGTGCAATAATACTACATGCCATCATTTCAGCGGTTCTCTAGGTTAGACAGCCAAGCTCAGTGAAGTCTCTCGCCTTTAGTAAGACTGAATTCAAGCAACTAAAGCCCTCTGAGCAAAGAGCAGGGAGTGGGCTGCTGTCAATTAAAAGAGCATCCCATTTCCCTGCTTTGGCTACAGTGAGTCAACGTTCCGTATATAAGTGACACATCCATGGACAAAAACCATGGCCCATGTTATTATTTACCAAGACAGACAACTAGAAAGTAGAGTTCTACAAAGACAGAGCAGAAAAAGGTTCAGTGTTTATACTGCTCGGGGCGTCTCACGAATCTGAGAGTCAATGAAGCTCCCGATAGAAAGGGAAAATTCATGCTATAAGCAGCGCTGCAAGGTATTGCAGAGGGACCGGGACACAGGTCCATTAGTTGGCGAGGGGCATTGTCCCATAGGTGCTCCCTGTCACTGCTCGTCAGCGGGGATTCTCTGACACGCCTTTCTTCCTTGTTCAGGGGGCGTCGTGCGAGTCCACATAACCTGGTTTTTAACGCCGTATTAATGGCGGCTTCTGATATCAATTAAAGGCTTGAGTTCTGCCAGCAGCGGACCGCGCTCCGGCAGGAGCCAATCAGATCCTTGGCGAGGAGTTCACACAGGGGTAGAAGCTTGTTTTCAGAGCAACGGTACACAGACAAACTGGTGGAATTCCAAACACTTGGAAAGCTGCATATATGTAAACAAGCCTACTCATTCCACATCTGTGCCTCATTTCCTCATTATACGTTGCTGAGGGGGTAACATAGTTCCATAGCATAGCTGCGCCTGATATTGCGCACTAATCTAAGGGGGGGGGGGCTGCGTGTATGTAAATCCACAACTACAAAACATATATGGATAAATGGAAAACACATGTCCGTCCCCACCCCAGGCGGTCTGAAGGGGCGAGCTCCTACCTGTGGACTGTTGAGCACTCCAAAGTTGATTCCTGGCGTAGAGGGCATGGAGATGGTGGGGGACCCCAGAGAGGATGAGATGACGGAGTAGGGCGAGGCCAGCCCGTTCATGGGGGAGCCCATTGTGCTTATTGGGGAGGGGAGGTGCCGGGAGGGGTTGATTGAAGTGCTGATGACGGAGGGGTGTCGCGCTATGGAGTTCATCTGAGGCTGAGGCGAATTCATGGAAATGGAGGAATCTGCAAACGCAAGGCAGCACAGCAGGTTAAGATAGACAGCAGCGACGTCCCTTTCAACACAGCGGGGTTCAAATAAAACAAAGTTGCATTCCATCACAGCCGAGGGTGTTTTCCACCCCATCTCCCACTGTCACCAAGCTGCTTTCTCCCTGCCGTGTGACTGGGCCCAGGCTTGTCGGATTTCTGCTCCACCAGGGGAGAAATGCATTCTGCGATTATGGCCCAACAAGTAGACACAGCCCAATGTTGACGCATTGCAACTTGTAACAAAGTCCTCACACTTAGTTAATCAGCCATAACAAAACCTTTATACTGAATTAGAGTATCAGCCATAACAAAGCCTTTATACTGAATTAGAGTATCAGTCAAAACAAAGCCTTTATACTCAATTACAGTATCAACCATAACAAAGCCTTTATACTCAATTAGAGTATCAGCCATAACTACATGGCAGTTACACTACAACATATTGATGGACGTGGGGAGTGAACAAAGCCGATTGGTAATAAAATATTGCCTCTTTATCAAGCCCCACCCAAGTCCAGCTCTCCATAGTTACTGTTGCTAATTTTGTCAAGCTTTCGCTTTGGTAAGCAAGTTTCCTCGCAAAACCCGGGCCATTGCAAGGGCCTGTCAGTTACAGCTATGAACCTGCCTTTGTATGTATTTATTAATGTTAACTAGCTACAATGGCTACAATATATAACGTGGCCTATTGGCTAATAAAGAAAATATCAGCGCATAATGTCAGCTATCGCTCTCAGCGTAAACAAGAGAAGCTTAACCTGTTGTCAGTGGAAGTGAGCAGCACTGCCATAACATGGCAGAACAGTTTGTAGCCTATCGTGCACAGTAAGTAACTAGCTAACGTTACAAAACAATTTAATTGAACATAATTTTTATATTTATTGTTTACCTGACCTATGTGACATGGACAATTGATTTGCTAATCTTTGCTCCCCGTGCGCACCGTTTAACCAATTTCTTTTTAATTTTGATATAGTCCAGAGCTACAACTCTTCATTTTAGTTAGGCGACAATCTTGAAATGAGAAAGTAATGATTTCTACAGAAGCTTTACGGAGTCCGTGGTGGTTAGCAAGAATTGCTATGCACAGGAGCGCTCTGATTGGTGGTTCAGCTAGCCAGTGCTTTGTGTTGGGGAAGAAATAAATAAATACAAATGTCGGCTGCTTAGTGCCCCCCATGGGCGTGGTGCCCCTGGGAATGTGCCCAATTGCCCATATGGTAGATCTGGCCCTGTGCGCAAATGGGACTTACTCCCGAAATTCTGCGTGTTTGTGATTCAGACATTTGACTTATCCGCTGTTTTACGCGTCTCTCCAGTATATACATGTGGTGGAGATTTGCTGAAAATGAGGCGTGTCTGCAAGATACAAGTATTCAGAGTTTTCACTTAATAATTTTTTTCCGCGCAACTTTGTTCGAAAAAAAAGGCGGTTTATGTCTAGCGCCGCCAATAGATCATTATAAAAAAATACAGCATCTTTCGCAAAAAAGGATATTAGAATGAGTGCATGTTCTTATTTTCCTTTGCCTAGCCTACTTGCAATTATCAAAGAGCTGGCATAAAAAGAAAAATATGTAAAAGTAGGCTATGACTGACCGTATGGTATATCATACCAGACCAATATTATATGGATTAATTGATAGACAGTGTCTGGATCATATTTGGTTCGACAGAGAGATGATTTTGTAGCCTACTTGTGTCAGCACAGCCTCTCCAAAATGATAAGGAAGCACAAAGTAACTCCCCGCAGTGTAGATCTACCAGTGCTCCAGGTTAAAATCTCGCTCCTTCCAGGCCACATCCTTCCAGCATGTGACAGATACAATCAAAAAATAAATTTTTGGACAGTGGTTGCAAGTAATGGGCCATTATTAAGTATATGTGACTTCTACTGGTTAAATTGAAGACGTCGCATATAGGCCATTAGGTTCAACCACCGTACATGACTTTATTAGGTAAATCGTAATGATGATCGTTTTATCAATGCGATGTATTGATACATTCACTGCCTTCCCCAATCACGCAAGAGCAACTACGATGCGCAAAGGCAGGATTTTCCAAAAGGAAAATTTGGTTATTAAAGGTACTGTCACTGACACGTTGAAAATGTATACCCCCACACACAAATACTTTTAGTACAAAGCTGGCAACCCAGGGGGCAGGTACAAGAATCAGGTCATTAGAATATCATGCCCTGTGCCACCCACATTTAGGGAAACGCACTTGCGTAGCGTAGGTTACAATACGGCGTAGAATACGGCGTCCACGTTAAATCCACGCAGGAGAAGCGCTGAAGCACATTACTTAAGTTGGCTATCTCTGAATCTGGCCTTTTATTAGTGTATGAGCCATAGCAAAGACCTTATATTCTATTGGAGGATCAGCTATAACACATAGTTAATTGCAGAATGTACAATAGCAAATAACATCTAGAAATAACATAGGCCATTTATTTTCGTTCTCACTTCAATTAAAAACAGCCAAATTCAATTAAAAACATTTTTTCATTAAAATTTAAATTTAACGTAATATTGTTTAATTGGTGCTATTTAAACAATGCTGTGTCTAATGGTAAACAGAGCATTTGGTGAACAATTTATCATTATTTATTTATGTACTTTTTATTTATTTATTTTTACAAATGTAGGTCAACCAAGTAAAATGCACTTTCTTGTTGAGGCTATCCCTGTAAATTAGTAAGTTACTAGTGCTTTAAGAAAAATTGTCTGTCATTTCTTCAAAGTGTTTTATATATAGCTAAGTATGTATGTATGTATATATATATATATATATATATATATATATATATATATATATATATATATACACTGCCCCCTCAAAATGTAAACTGACAGTCTGACATTTACATGGAGAAACACATTTAGGTGATCTGTCCATCAGAGAGGTAATGGGACGTGGCGTTTACATGAGGCAGAGCTAACTCATCAGAGTGGCTTGCAGCCACACAGACCTCTCTCACATTACACAGCAGGTTCCCCAGTGGGTCGGCCTGGATGCTTGCGGCTTCACTGACCAGTGACATCAGGGGGAGACCCGCTTTCATAAACGCAATGGAGCGTGTCAGGAAGCTAAGTCTCCTGAATGCATTTTCTATGCTGTTTTATCCTTACGAACACGTAACATTCATGCACCCATCAAACTGCATCTCTGGAACATCTGCCCCTTGCCATGTCTGCTGATGTTTTGGAATGACAAAATATTTGAGTTTACGAAGGTAAATTTGGAATTTGGAAATGGCAAAAACGGAATCCTGTCGATCATCAGAGCAAATGAAAATCTTTGTCTGAATACTGACACCTCACTGATTGATGAAGTCACACTCAATATCTGACCGAAGCTGTAATGATGCACGGCATATTAGATGAACACAAGAAATGAGGCGTGCTCAGTCCTCGCTATCCAGGCCCTTTGGAAGCACTAAGAGCGGCGGATAGGATACATGTTATTTCTGTACATGTTGGATTCATACACAGCTCGTCCTTGTATTCTTTTTGATTTGGGTCCAGAGCTCAAGTTACAACACTCATGACCTCGTTCTGTGAGGGCACAGGCACTAGTTAAAGGGGAAAACGCAAGCAGCCAGTGATTATGAGTGAATGTGCGTGTGTGTGTGCACAAACACACATATAGATATAATCACACTCTCTCACACACACACACACACACACACACACACACACACACACACACACACACACACACACACACACACACACACACACACACACACAACGATAATCTGCCACTGCTCTCCACTAAATGTCACATTCCAACAATCCAGTGAGGAGAAACACCTGCACCTCCAACAACAGCACCTCAAAATGGCCAGAGAGATCAGCAGGAGCCGTGCAGAACTGCTGGGAGGTTCACCCTCTGTGTTCTGCCTGCTCTTTAACCAAACGGTCCAGTCAGCCTTCCAGCGCAGGGCTGCCATGTGACCCCTCACTTCCTCTGCCATGGCACCGGACAGGGCCGTACATAACGTGCTTAATCTGCACCACGCATAGCAGCGTAGAAACTGAGCTCGGTCTGTCACTCTCCTTCTGAAGGTCATGCTTCCCCTTTGGCTGACCTTTGCCAGGTCACAGCTGAAAGGTGGATTTTGTTATTTAAAATAAAGTACTTGTTTAAGTAAAAAGATCTAAAAAAAAAAAAACTAAAAAACTCTGTTCTAGGAATTTATGAAATGAATGAGCTACAGCACTTCGCTGTATGGGAAGACCCAGATACATTTCAGTACTACATACCTACAGCACTCAATGAAATATTGATGACAACATCGTATTTGGCCTGGGGAATAACAATTACTCTTGTAGATATTCCTATCAGGGTTTCTTGGCACGATATCCCACACACTTTAGTAGCTGCATTAAGCACAATTTTATTTGCACCACAGGAGAATCGCACATTCATTGTGGAGGGGGATTGATGCCATTTACTCCTTTATAATAACATTTTATGATGCTATTATTAATACTTGCGATGAGAATAGTCTTCTCTTTGGCAGAAAAGGACAAACTAGTTTGTCAGCACTTTGGCATTTGATTTTCACAGGAATGGTCTTTAGGCAAAATGTCCTACTGTGTGAAAATGCAAGGCCCAAAAACACAACCGAAGGTTGGTGATCGGTCCACCCCGTGAGTGGACAACACGCTCTCAACCTCCCAGCCAGGTCTTAGTGAGAGGTACGCCAGCAAAAACAAAAAGTGCGCCAGGTCTGGCTTTTACGGTCACCACAGACTCGCTGACCATGCGGACCGAGCAGGAAACAGGACCCTCCGCTGAACAGGCCGTGGCGACGGACAGCTATCTGCTCGGGCGTCAGGCCAGCTCAGAGGCGAAAGCTGCTGACCGGCAGCCCAGAGAAGCACAAATGTGTGGGCTGAAATTCTGTGGGCTAAATTCCTGTGGCAGTAGCTGAGCACAGGATAGATGGTACATGGGCTAAACGGAGAGGGAATTTCCACAGTAACCATTTAAGACAAATGTAAATTGCAAACAACAGAACAGGCTATACCAACATGATCATAAATATGATGGTTTAGGAAGTCGATGGCTTTTTATTCTCATCAAACAATTATTTCAGCTGTATTAGGGAATAGAGTCAGGAAGCTCTCGTTTCATCAGCTGACATGGCTGTCGAGAGACCCAAGTTATTATTAACTTAATGGCAAGGATACAGGAATGTTTGGAGCAATGATCTGTATCTAACTTTTCATTCTGTCAACTTGATTTCTTAACACTAGAACCTCACGGGTGTCCTTTGACCAACAGGGTCCTAACACTAGAACCTCACGGGTGTCCTTTGACCAACAGGGTCCTAACTGAAAGGTCAGAAATGCCACGTACCTCAAAAGAAGCCATATCAGCGTTCAAGGGAAACAAGAGCTTCTCCCTGAAGTATTATCAATATTTTCCCTTATCACTTAAAATAAATATTGACAAAGAGCTTAAAAAAAAATTTGAATTTTTTCTTGGGAAAAAAAAAAGACTAAAGTTTATTTATTTATTTTATTTTATGCAATGAAACCCAGTAAACAGACGGCTCTGTAGGCCGACATCCATCTTCACTTTTCTCATGTTCCACACACTTAGGGCCTGATTTACTAAGACCTTTAGCATGTGCAAAACCATTTAGCATACGCAAAACTAATAACGCAACCAATGATTGGTGCAAAACAAATACCATGACCAATTATTACACCCGTGTAGCACAAGCAGGGGATATTGTTTTTGCTCCCGTCTGTGCGTGTGTCTGTCTGTGTTTGTGACCCTATCATCCATAACTCGAACAATTCTACTCCGATTGTGATGAAACTTTGTGGAAATGTTGACAGTCAGGCAATGACCTGAATCCTGAATTTTCCCCCAAATCGGTCAATGCCCGACTTCACAGGGCAAGATCACAATTTTAGCCCCGTGCAGGGGTGTAGCATCTCTCTGAGTGCCATTCTAGTTGGTCTTGTTATTGGTTTTGTATGAACTAAAAGGTTTTGCACACACTAAAGGTCCTAGTGAATCAGGCCCTTAACATGGAAAAAGTGCCCTTGAATGACATTAAATAATAACTAATAGAGCATTGGTGTTCTTGTTGGCACATTGCAGGTTCCTGACCATCACATGAGCCGAAACAATGGCGCTTCTGTGAGAGGATAAAAACTGCAAAGCAAGGCAACGCAAACAGAGGAGTCACCACAAGTTCTAACACAGCACTCTGGGCCCTGCACATGAAACGCCTCCCCCTCAATGATAATGGCACCATGAATGCAAAGACAATGAAATTCATTTCATATGTTTAAAAAAGATACATGAGAAAACTTTCCTTTCTTTAATTGTTGATCACTGAAAAACAAATGCTTTCACAGAATACAAGGAGCTCACCGGTGTGGCGTAATACAATAAGCCTGTGCCCCAGAAACTAATAATATCCAATGACTTTGGCCTCGGAGGGAAAAGCACAACAACGGCAGACCACACAGCCTTGTGGTAAATGAAATGTACCCAGCTAACTCCGTCAGGGGGGTGCCGATTTTAAGAAATACCCACATTTTAAACATTTTAAAGCAATTAAGAAACAAGAGACAGAACTACTTAGATAGATTTCCAATTTAGAGGTGTAATTTACCCAAACACATCACTCGTGCTACGGGGCAGGCCAGACTCACTGTTCCCATCCCCCCATACACCCCAACCCCTCCCCTCCAAGCCCCTCCTACCCCAACACCCACAAAATGCATGAATTTCTTCCCTAAATGAGGTTGATGTCTGATCAATCGTGGCAGTAAATCTTCTTATCCCTGGTAAGTATCTCCAACGAGTTTATCTACCGGCAGGCCAGCTGTCCCAAGTGGGAGGAAGCCATTGTCCCAGTCAAAGACCGCCTCCTCCCTAAGTCCTAGGAATGAAGACATTAAACCAGACCTGATTACACATGTGCCTCTAATCCCCCCCGACAAGCTGGTAACATTATATCATAAAACACAACTGCAGCTTGTGTTCTTTCACATTGCTCCTATGCAGTGGAAAAGGCCAAGAGTTGTGTTTCTAGCACACTGCAGATTTACACAAGCCCTTCGTTTTATAGGACAAAATGCAACTCAATATTCAATATTCAAATACAGAACAACCGTTCCCATTGTTTGTCTCGCCGGATGCTATAAGGTCACGGCCAGTCTGTTTGGTACAAAACCAGGCGTTACGGTAAAATAATTTGACTTTGAACCAGGAGGTTAGGGGTTCAAATCCAATGTGGGGGTACCACACTGTAGTACCCTTAAGAAAAGTACTTAAGATTAAGTTAATGTCTTGCCTAAATGATTAAATGCAAATCTAAGACATACATGTTGCTTGGGAAGGGACATCTGTTTGGGCATTTAATAATAAAACATTCAACAACACTAAATGTAAGGTTTTCACTTTTCATCATCAATTTTGCAGTGATAATGGCCCATTGCTCATGTTGTGTTATTAATATTCTTTATTCTATGTCTTTTATTTTTTATTAAGGTTTCAAATCTCTCTCTAAAAAGGAGTATTAATATCACTGCTCTTCAAAGCAAGTCTTGATAACTGTGCCTGCCAATAAAAATATTTTTCCTCCTCGGCGTCGGTATTTTGGTGAATTTGTGACTGAACTCAATTAATAGTGATGCATTTTAAATTTGAATGGTCTACAATATAAAACATCGAATAATAATGAAAACACAATGTGTGTGTAATGTGTCTGTGTTCTCTTGGCAGAGGTAAGTCACATGGGTTTCCTGGCCCAGCGACTCTGCAATGTCCTTAGTGTACCTTTGTAACAGCTGTATATCAGTTAAAAAGAGACTCAAATTAACTCGTCTGGAACTAGGCCATGCAGTCACACACGCGAGCGCCACAAATCAGATAACGTGATTAAAACTCAGAATAACAACGGCATAAGACTTAATTCTTCCAATTTATGGCTTATTTTAATAGGAACATCTCTACGGAAACCTAGGATACAGAAAAACTGAATTTTCGATCGGTCAACAAAAATAATTTCCAGCTTTAATCAAACTGAAAGCCAATTCTCTGTTGCAAGTCAGGCGGGTTGGCGGTACCCTTCTACAAGAACCTTCTGGTTTAGAGAACATTTAAAAAATGATATGATGGGCTGCTGGGTGGCTCATTCTGTTAAGGCAGTGTATGGATGGGCCTCGGTCTGGTATGGAACCTGTGGCTCCTAGCCCCACAGGATGACACACAATTGTCACCAGCATTGCCCAGAGAGGGAGGGTTTAAGCTGGCCGTGATGACAATGTCTTATCACCAACCAGTGATTTCACCGATTGAGTGAAATGTGCACGTGAAGTGTCCTCTTCCGAGTCACGTCCCAACTTGTCAACTGCGGTGTGGAAGGAAGCAGTGGAGACGTCACACCACGCTCGTCTTCGGCCCTCCCAAATTGTGTTTGTGAGTGTTGCAGTTTGAACATGATTGGGCTTTCCAATTTGAAAAAAAGCATTAAAAAAATCCAATGATTGTTTTCCGACAGCGCACAAGTTGCGCTCCAACTTGCACTGATCATCCATCTGTTTCACAGAGGAATGGGCTGCTCCTGACGCGCCTGAGAGGCACAAACATTTCAGTCCAAAGATAAGGCTCACCACAAATAATGGCGAAAACAAACGCTGCAGTCCAAACATTCTGAACCAACAGCTGTGGGAGCCTCTGGTTGAAGTTCTCAGAAAGGCTGAAGGTTAATGTTTGGCAGGGGTGGGGAGGGGGTGGAGAGATCCAATCGACTGGCAGGTAAAACGGCATGAGCCACGGCTGGAAGTGTACAGGAGACGAACCACCCCTGCTCTCCCCATGCCCCACACCTGCAGCACACAAGGCCGCCCAGCTCCACTGCCCCTCCACCAAGCAAGTTTGAGGGCCGGTTCGGAGCCGGTGTCTAATCTCGAACCAGTTCTTCGCGTTTCGACAGCAAAAGAACAGGCTCTCGGCCAGAAAAACTGGTTCCAGAGCGGCACCAACACTTAGCTGGTCTAGAGCCAAGAACTGCTTACGTCAGGGGCTGGATTATCGTGACCAACCAAGACCAACTAAAACTTTGTAATTGGCATTTTTTTAAAAATAATAAAAAAAACAGATCTTCAGCATGAACGCTAAATCAAAACTAGTCGTGTTTGGATGCCAACGTAGGCTCGCAAAGCCAGGAGCAACACTAGAGATGCGATGTAGTCCGCCATTGTTGTTGCTGTGTTTGAAGTTGGCGCTAGCGTTGCTGGGAAAGCGGTGACGTAATGACGTGGCTCTCTAGCCCGTGGAAAAGAAAACCGGCTCTTAGAAGGTTCGCAAGTTGAACCAACTGCGAGCCGGCACTAGCACCAGCCCAGAACCAGAACTAGGTTCGTGTTGGTGGAAAGGGGGCATAGTGAACTGGCCTTGTGGCGCAGCCACAGCACCACGCAAGGGCAATAACATGAGGGCAAGCGCGGGAATGTTGCGTTGTGCTCTGGCTACGGAACACACCAGCGCTAATTGGTAATCAGAATCCTGATTAGCTGCTAAGGGAGTCACAAAGACTCTCAGAGCTCCTTTCCCAAAAAGCTGCATTACTCTAATAATAAAAAATTCTGAAGGCAATGTACTATACATCTAATACTTATCGTGTTAAGAGATTACCCCACAAAGTAAAAGCTGAAATAATGCAATAAGAAAAGCAGTGTAATTGGATGCATTTAATCTTTTCAGAATTCAGCTATAAAAGCCTGAGCAAACACCATTATTACCTTCAAAAGCAAGAAGTATTCTTGCTTGTTTGAGTTAGCCAGTGAAATAAGGGAGCCAACTGAGCTCACATTGCAGTATTTCTCAACTGCTTGAAGCCATTTTTTGAAACTGCGGTCAAAGACATCTAAACCACAAAAACTGTGCTCATATCTCTGAGCTTGTTTGAAGAACTCTTAATAATTTTTAACTCTTTGTCCACTAATAGCAAAACCTCTGCACTAATTTGCTACACTGCAGATGCCATCAGCGAATACAACATTGTGCTTAGTTCAAAAATGATTCACAAATGGGTTGCAATTAAAGATAATTTCAGTTGTTACAGCCAATGCGCAAATGCTATGGCACAAAATTCTTAATTGACGAATAAGTCGTAAAGTCACACATAAAGAGGGTGGCAATGGCACAGATAGTCTTCATTAGGCAATGACAAAGAAAACTGATAGAGAAAGAGCGGGAGGTAGAGGAAGAGGTGTGTGCTGGAGAGGTAAGAGAGTAGGGCAGGGACTTGCAATGGGCTGCAAGAGTGCCAGTCATACCAAATGACTTCAGAGCCACTATTATGGATCCTGTTGTAACCCATGGTTGAAGCTGGAAGACCATTCCAGCCTAAGATCAAATGTCCTCCACCATGCAAAAACCGGTAAGTAAACTCACACAATACAAAAATACTGTCCATTGTGCTCTATGTTACTCGTATGCAATCTCTCTACTTACAGTATTTTGCCGGTAATGGATATTGTTGTTCAATGTTTGGAAAATGGAAAATCATTTTTGCAGTCCCGTGACCACAGAAATCCTGGGACAACCTGGTGGAAACATGACCTTGTGTGTTGCCAAAGGTCAAACTAGTGTCATACACCACCGTGTGCTTGTAGGTCCCTACAATTCAGGCCATCTTCTGATTTTCCTTTGTGGTCTTTTTCCAGAAGCTCACGGAAGCAGAGGAGGTAGCGGAGGGAAAGCTTTGGAACAACAATGTAATCATCTGGGACAGCGCAAGCTTCCACAGGAGTGCACGTGTACAGTAATGGCTCGAGGCACAGCCCTGTGTATCAGTGGTGCTCCTACCACCATTATGCACACTTCCATTCTCACCAACTGGCTAGAGTGGCTTGTGGATTCTAAAAACCACCAGCCATTTTCTATATTTTACAATATAACACAACCTGGTTGGTTACCTGCCAAAGTGGCCACAATCAAAATTTTACCAGCATTCATACCCTGATGCAGGACCATCGTCCGTATACATCAGGCTATGGGTTGAGCCTGTGAAGACATGCACATCCCTGCCAGGGAAGGAGAGGTTTGTCTGGTCAGGAAAAATAATTTTTTGTGATCTAGACAAAAATCTGTGGCAAGATATGAAATTCAGAAAAGACACTCCCCATTATGCCCAACAGACATTTTTGCTAGTTTTATTAGAAATTTTTACCATTATGATTTGACTGCTGCAAGTGCATTCTTTTGATGTTATTCAATAATTCAGAGAAAAGAATAACTTAAATTTTGTCAGGTTGATCTAAGAGATTCTCCTTTTCGGATGCTTTTGTTAAATGCACTTGCGTTTTCAAAAAGTGGTTACATTTCATGCATTTGCCGTCCTGAACAATGCCACGTAGTTTGTGTCTTGTGTCAGCTATTCTTAAAACAAAAAAAACATTGATTCCTAAAATGATTTCAAGTGAATGAGAAAGCTGTGAAAGAGGGGAATGCAGAGCCCTGCTAATTGGGCCCAGAGATTAAATAAGTCAGATGTTGGGAGCGCCGCAAAGCCGGCGTTAGCGCTTCACACCACAACTGGCAGGGGGGAGGGCCGGTAAACATGAGGAACACGAGACGGAGCCGACAGCATCCATCACCACCCGGTGAAACAGGCATTTCCACAGACGGAAAGGCTCCATCGCGCCCATATCAAGCCGAGCGATGAAGTGCACTGCTGGCCTTCATCTGAGCTCCCTTCACAGCCATGGCACAGCACACGCCACCCAGGGCCTCCGCTTACTTCCTGTCTGCGCACGCTAGCCGCCCTCCTCCTCTCTCGATGCGGTCGCATGACCTCATGCGCGTGAGGAGAGTGAAACCGAGTATTGAAGGGTGTTACTATTCAGATATACAATAACAGGGTCAGAGCAGACAGGGACAGCTCCAGACATCAGCTTCCTGCTTCAAAGAAAACATCACATAGACCCCCACTTTCATTACTGGCAAGGACGTCTATTCACATTGCTAAAATACAAGCAAGTACTTCAACAGCTGAATTTTACTTTCAGAAAATGAACTCCTACTGCGAGGTACACAGGGCGGAGACATCACTATTAATGAGAAGAGGGCCTTTCACAGCAGACTGAGCACCTGCACAGTGTAAATGTGGGACAGGGGACTACTGTTTCCTGGTTCAATGGTCCCCCGTTTAATGTAAAACCAAGAGGGGCACAGAAAGGAAGACCATCCCAAAAGATTAGCCTTCACCTGGGCGCCTCTGTCATTTATATCCATGATTACATTCAGAGCAGAAGACTACCATTCATCAGAACCATTTCCAGGCAGGGTAATGGGAACACAGCCAGGGACATGGCTGCTTTCACTGTAAACACTACAGTACATCTGCAAAATGGTATTATTTCACTTATTAAATACCGGCAGGGGGAAACATGGCAAATTAAGTGCTCATCAGAGGGAGAAATTGAAAAAAAGTGTCAAACGGCTTTCTAGAGAGAGCAGCATTTGCAAAATTACACAAGGAGCATCGGTGCACACCGTACATGACGTGCCATTAACAGGAACCACAAAAAAAAAACTTTGACAAAACAGATAAATCACAAACTGTTAAACTATCTTTTCCCAATGCTATAACACACCACTTCAATCACCCCTCAATACCAGCAATGTAATGTATTTGTGAAAATACAAAAATGGACATGAAAAAGTAAACTAATGGAAATAGAAACAGAAAGACAAGCTAGAGTTGGACGACGATAAAATACTGTTATAAACAGGAAATGGGAAAAATTCAAATCACAGATTAAAAGGGACATACGTTATCCTCCTCCAAATAAACATAGATTTGACAACCCAACAATTTCAGACTCATTTTCAAGGCAGCTGAAAGCCTCCGGTCTGGCAAGGGTGTGCGACTCACAGTGCCCGTAGCTAGCATCTTCGCGGGGACTACTACCGGTTGGGGGCTCGAATGGGTGCCACATAGCCCCTCAAACGGCGACAGGTCCAGCAGACAGGCTCTGCAACACCCGTCGATGGACACAGACAAGGGGGGAGGTACGAGGTGGGCGGAGACCGCCCTTTACTGGATTAGAGGGATTATCTTCAGATCAGTCCTGGAGGAACTGTTCATTGCCCTGGATCAGCTTATTTTTCAGCAGGCTAAGGGTGTCAGTAAAGCTATCTGGTCAGGAACACCTGTTGTGGCAGGGGCATGAGCCTGTAAGAGGCTAAAGGAGTCTGCTATGTAGCTCCGCTACGTAGCTCGCATATGATTAACAACCAACAACCACAATGGACTTTGTACAAATCTCTGGATTTTGTCTCTCTTGGACATGGGCGCCGAAGTGTAAAGTATTATTTGGAGAGTGGATTAGATGAGCTATAACTGAATTGAGGCCATATTTTGCAGACATGAAGGGTCCTGCTTGTTTCTGACATCCCCATGCTGGCCGGCTTCAATTGGAGCGGAGCTAGAGCTATACTGTAGGTTTACATATCAGTAAAATATAAACACATCATGACGACGCAATTTAATACTTATAGATGAACGGCACGGCAGGTAAAGACCAGAGGCTGTTTGCAATGTTTATTATCCATTTACGTCACAAAGAATGAAGACCTTGAAACCCAAGGATACATCCTGGTATTTCAAAGATTAAAATCTGTCGATTTGAACCTTTTAAAAAATGTTCTTACTTTTTTTTTTTTTTGTACATGTCAGGAACATACAGGCAAGTTGCATGCACGTCCATTGATAGCAAGCAAGGTGTCATGTGGATGCTAGCCAGGAACAAACAAATGCTGTGAGGCTGTTCAAGGTGCAACCCAATCTCCCTGCTGAATCCTTTTATTATGCGCAGAAAGAAGCTTTCAATACCAGGAAGACAACACAAGCTTTGTGGGTCCTGTTAAAGGACATCATTAAACAACTGTTAATGAAACATGAGATACTGTTTCAAAGACAGTAGTATTACCCGAGCACTTTGGGATTAGACCTCCAGAGAGAATGGCAAAAGCATGGGGCCTCACACAGGCCCATTTCAGGCTTAGCCTACATCTGTCCCTAACTCCCACTGTTAAAACATCACTGGAAGTCTTTTAAAACGACAGTATCCCTTGCTTATCAGTATAATAACAAAGGGCTACATAAAAGGGCATTAATACTAATTCTCAGAACACACAAGTCCACAGCATAATAGCCACCAAAGCTGTAGCGCAGCCCTAGTCAAACCATGGAACAAGGAACACTGCAGTAAAAGGTAGAAAAACTAGAAAGATCGCCTAGTAGAATGAGAGAGAGGTAGAGAGAGAGATAGAGAGAGAAAGAATGACTCTACTATGTCTATGATGAAAATAGCAGAAGAAAATTCATTTACTGACATCCATAAGCCTGAAGGCTAATTGTGACATTAAAGAGGAAGTTAAGTGCACCAAAACGACATACTGAATCCTAAAAAAAGACATCAAAGTGAGTCTTTGGCATTCTGTTTGGGGGAGAGAATGTAACGTGGGTGGCGTTTGTGAAAATGACAAAATATAAATTCGCACAGCACATTTTTCAAGAGATGGCTGCAACACAGCTACGAATTGAGCTTTTTTGTGCGCATCTGACGTCATACCCATGTCAAGCCCTGCTGCAGTAATTGTCCGAAATCACCAAGGTTTCCCCATCACCGCCTCACTATTTTGAAGTGTCACATGGCAAAATGATCAGCAAGGTTTTAAAGACTGAAAACAATGAAAAATGAAAAGACCATCCCAAGCAGTCTATTTTTAGAGTTCCTATAAGTGCCATCTATGCCATCGTATATAATTAAATTACATTTTCTTACAATAGGTTCTGTCCTCCTTTTGTAAATCAACATAGTTAAAAACTGATTTTCATCTGAGCTTCACTATATCCCCCACAAAATACGTAGGCCTACGCATTGATGATAAAGTGTAGTACCATATTGCTTTATTCAGAATAACTTGAATTTTGCTTCATAAACATAAACGTGTCGCAAAACAGGTACAAATTCTAGGTTTTACAGACTTATAAAAAATATATATATTTGTTATTAAAATATTCAGTTACACAATATGACTGATATTGACACTGTAGCAGCAATGGAATCCATTAGCTTTAATTTAGGCACAACCTTTGGAGTCAAATAAAAAATTTTCAACGTGTGCCATTATGAATATATGAATAATCCATGATGAATAATCAGTAAACCCTGAATTTTGGGTTCAATTTACTTATGCATACTTTTTTCTGTTTTTAAATTAGAATACCTTTTTAGTAAATCAACAGTTTAACATAAAATACAAATGTAATCTAATTGTGCCCAAGCCACGTTCATCGCACACAAAATAACCCACTGTTCTCCTTATACTGCACAATTAATACCTTACACGTCAACACAAGGATTCGAGTCAGAATCATATTCACAAAATTATATGTTTAAATCAGACGCAGACTGCAATATGCAACACCATCCTATGATACAGAGTAGCCTATTTAAGAAATATGGATATTCTTAAAACTGGCTAATTTTACATTATAAATGCAACCCATAGAAACGAAGACATAAACATATTTGCTAAATTTGACTTTGAATTTACCAAACATTAAGGCTACTGCTCTTTGCTAGTGAGGGTGGTTGTGACCTACCTAAAGGGAGTTGTTTTTGCACTCGATCGATCCAAGGAGCTGGAGCCAAGACTCAAGTAATTTGCAAGACCAAAGCTGTAATTAAATCAAGATGTTGACCTATCCACTAGTCAGTAATTGCAGAACATCAGCCAACTTGAAGTCCTAACTCCCTTTCATCCAAGCCCTCCAAAAATAATACAATTGTAATAGAAAACATTAAATGCCAGCACAGGAAACCCTGTGAGAATTTACATAACATCCATTTGGGGAAAAGAAAAATACTGTATCCCAGGTTCCATCTTAAATATGTTATAACAGTATACCCTATATGTGCTGACCAAATAAACAAATCCTTATAGCTATTTTGAATATATAGGACACAGCACCATTCCACCGCCTGAGATTTTTGGCTGACCAAGCTTACTTTACTTAGGTCTACAGTAAATGGTAAATGAGCTCATTTGACCAAATAACAACCAAGGGACAACCACAATGTACGATGTTGAAGGAAAGCACATGAGTGTTTTCGTATCCCACACAAGACCAGGGTAACTTGGCATAATTTTACAATATGTTAGGTATTACAACACTGAAATAAAAAAAATGCTATTATAGGTTACTTGTCGGACATCTACGAACAATACAGTATTTACAGAAAACTGCTAATTGACTATGGGCTGTTCAGCTACAGCACATCTATTTGAGTAACACAAATTCAGATTAAGCAGATTAACTCAGGTTAAGCAACTTTCTAAAATGATTCCAAATAAAGCACTTGAACCACAAAAAAATGTAAATGAAGTCAAACAAACCCCTACATTTCGAGCAAGCAAACCAAGCTTTCGGGCCTGTACACTCAAATATAAATGAAAACAAAACTTGCTAATGATGCATCTATTTCAGAATAATTTTGGATAATTCATACAATATCCTGTTGTAATGCATGGCTCCAAGATGCTCTCACTAAAATAATGCAAACATGGCTTCAACTCACAGCAGTCCTGGGCCTTCCTCCAAGAACAAACTAGTTGTGTACCATATTTAAGCAATATTCATCAAAGAGCAAGGTTTAAAAAAACAATCCTCAGAAAATCAGTGCAGACTGCACAGGCCTCCAGATCTTCAAACAAAAGCAGGAAAATTATTGACACTAGAGGCCAAAGTCCAGAGCATTGCTGCCAAACGCTGGAGATTAACCCAGTAGATGAATTCATATGTCCTATATTCAGTCATAGCACTGAGCAGAAGGATCACATTTCTCTTTCCACTCAAAAATAGTTTAAAGAGAACAATGGAAAATAAGATGCCATGCCACAATATTGAATGTAGCCAATTTCATATCAATTAAGTGTGGCAACAGTGCAGTTTTACTGAAAAGTAGTAGGCTATTACATACAGTTAAATATCACACACACCACCACCATCAACACAATATCCAGTTGCTGTTCCGTGTCCTTTTTTAGAAAGTGTTTTTATCAGACTGTATGAAAAGTAAATAAATAAAGTTTATGTGCACAAACATAAGTCTTACTATGGTAGTTATATTAAATTGCTGCATGCAACACTGTAACCTAACATTGCGTTTAAATACAGAGACTATTGTAACTGCAGACAATTGCTCAATATATTTAATATAGTTATATATTTATATATTTAAGTGTGAATAGCACACTCTCGTACCTTCAGTTCAGGTTTTAAAAGAGTAGCCTATGTTCTAAAAACAACTAATTCGATCATTTATAGTAGGTAGGGCACTTCCTTTCGTAATAGTGCAAAGAATTTCAACTATCATTTGTCCCTCTGAATGCAACATGTTCAAACACGTAGACTAGCCCATGCTTCGAGTTTTTAACAAGGTTTTTTAGTGTGATCACATAAGAAAAGCAGCGCATTTTTATAAAAGCAGAAAATTCGTTTCATATTAATAAAGTCGCAATGACTTTTAATGATCATAAAATTATTTTCTAAATTTGAGTAGACAGATAAAGAAAAAACTTAAATCCCCATTGATCTAGAGTTATAAAGACGGGAGTGCATCCAAGAAGTGAGAAACGATAATGTGGTTTTCATTAACGCGATTTAAACGGAAACAAAAAGTGTTATTTCATTAGCCAGCTAGCTTGCTGGATATCGGGCTCGATCCTTTCGGTCCCCACTCCCGATCGCTAGTAGCCTACACATGTTGAAGTCTCCCGAGGGACCGAGCCAGCCAAAATGTCACTTCCCGTTAGAAGTATATGTTGTCCTTTGTGGATTACCATTCCAGACTAATAAATAGTCGTTCGGATGCAAAGACTTGAGCAAGAGACGGGCTAGAAAGGCCATAAATTACATAAGCGCAATTAAAGTGCCAACCCCTGACCCTGTCTGAGAGACAGAACTGCGGTCACCTGACTTTAGCGTTGGCACAGCCTTCTTGTCAATAAACATTACTGCAAGACAAGTGCTAACTAAACAGATAACGTTCCCATTGGATTTACATTCCGTCTAAAGTTCGCCTGGTGGTACGAGGCTATATAGATTTCTACACATTGGAACTACAAGAATTCGCCATGCAGGCTAATGCAACGCGTGCAAGTTTAAAAAAATAAAGCGCAAGAACAACAGCGCGTAAGAAATAACATCACTTTTTTTAAAAAGAGGAAACACTTACTTAGACGTAGGTAGGGGTCATTATTATCCATAGTGTGTGAATTATTGCCGTGTCCTTTTCCTATGGTTGCTGTAGCTGCGCCGTGCAAGACAGCAGCATCTCTCTGAATTCCTCTTCTCGGCCCGACTGAACTCTCCCTGCTGTAAAAGCGCTGGCATACACTGGGGCCCCGCTAAGGGGGTGGCGATAGCTCACATTCTCCCAATGACAACATTATTCAGTATCAGAGAGTGTGTGTGTGAGCAGATGACAGTAGTTACAGTCTATGGTCGCGATTATGAACAAAACATAGAAAAGAAACCATTTTTGCAAAGAAAAAAAAGAAAAGAAAATCCAAAATGGCGTTCGTAATCCAAGTGTCTCACAAATACACTTTTTAGCCTATCACTGTAAAATGACGTAGATATATGCGCCAACCTCTTTTTTTCCCCCTGTTAAAACCAAAACTGCTGTAGCTAGTCGGATGTGCAGCCACGGGAAAATTATTCACAAATCCTATATTTCGGAGGTGTTATAAAACCTGGGCTACATTTTTCTTTCCCCAATACCCTCCTCCTCCAAGAAAA
Organism: Ilyophis sp. 1 JC-2022; assembly: GCA_022702515.1. NCBI lineage: Eukaryota > Metazoa > Chordata > Actinopteri > Anguilliformes > Synaphobranchidae > Ilyophis > Ilyophis sp. 1 JC-2022. Next base: position 96,073,230 of record CM040403.1, on the reverse strand, counting down.
TACGCGTTGACAATTGTTATCTCATCTCAGCAAGTCATATCACTTCATCAAAAGCTTGCTGCTAACTAGCCTTAAATTATGGTATATTAAAATCAGTTTTCGGCAGTGTATTGTCGGGTGCAATGCATTAGGTCTACCGTTCAAAGGTCTAAATAATGATTGGGCACCAACGTTTGTTACAATATTTAATACATATGAATAACTGTTTGCAAACCCACATGGATTTAATCAAAGACGGTGTGTTTATATATATATATATATATATCGTCTTTGATTAAATCGCTGTGCGTTTGCTTCAGGGTAGGCTAAAGGTTTATCTGTTCCTAGAGTTTTGTGAAATTCAGTTTGCAGGTCTGAAGACCCCCTGGAAGCCCCCCCAAATCTTTCTTCAGAGTAAGGGGTCATTTAAGGGTGAGCTCTCAGTACCTCAGGAGGTTACACAGGAGTCACCAGCATTCACAGTCTTGAACTCTTGTTGCGGCAGACACTCGGTTAGTGTTGGGGATGACCACTCAGCGAGTCTCCCCGCTCTCCAATCTAGTGGGAAAGGCTTCCCCAGCTGGCTCCCCTCCTTGTAAAAACGGCCCATAAAAGAACACAGGAGGATGCTAACAAAGATGAATAGATTTTTTTCCAACTCATTCCACACTAATAAGCGCTTTTCATTTGAGCCCCCATTAGATAATGTAAATTCATTAAAGTCAAAGAAAAGGACTAAAATGGCAATTTATCAACCGCTTCTTTGTATCACCCTAATGGAGACACATGGTTCTGCGCATTAGTATTGTTTTAATTTTCTCACAATATGTCAGAAAAAAAATCTTTAAAAGCTGTTTGAACATGAGAAAAATATTTCTTAACCGTTCAAAAAGGGATTTTTTTTTTAAAAAGGAGACTTTTTTTGGTGATGCACAATTGCACATGTATCAATTTTAAATAGATACATTTTTGTACTTCAGATTAATTTTGAATTCATATAAACTCAAACACATTTATTGCATATTCAATGACATGAGCAAAGCCGCCGACAATAAAAATTTCAAAACGAAATTGCAATCAGAATAACTTCGCCGGTTGACCAACAATAGCTGATGAATGATTCAATATGTTTTTTTTTAACCCCTCCCTCACAGCATCCATCATCACCTAAAATCCAAAAGACCCTCCCCCACACCACAGCCAATGAGGCGAACCTCCTGCAGTAATCCCTTTGTATTCACAACACCATCGCCAACAAACAATGACCACAACCCTAATCCCTCATCCAGCACAACAAACCTGAACCACCTGCCAGAGGCTAGCTGTGTGGAGCGGGCCACTGCACAGTGGTATACTGCTCTCTGCATGCACGCACACACACATACAAACACGACTTTTTGGGATTGTACGTAATAATTTTCAAAAGTCTCGCATGCCTGGATCCCTTCTGTGTCCATCACCAAAACAAGAGATAAAAACTAAACTATTGATATCTGTTCCTCGATACAGTTTTCTTTATTTTGCAGGAACATTTTGTTCAAATGTTGTTGGTTGTCTGTGTAACACTGTTAACCTCCTTTCATTTAGGAGGTAGTGCTTTCCCACATTTCTGATATGACACCATAGTGGCTTAACTTGTTTTATAACATTATAATCAGAAAAGGTAAAGGCATGTGTACAGAGCAATTTGGCAACATTCAGAGAATAGAATTTTACTGATGTTATGCTCATCAGAGTTTCAATTACACAATGTGTTAGTATGTGTACATCCTGCCTCGTGAAATTACAGACATATACGTACATTTTATAGAATGTTACAACATATTAACAGGAGGAAATTATCCTAATTTTATGTGATTAAATCAATGTTACAATCCAGATTTTTACTTGTCTCATTGTAAAAGCAGTGTTTTTTACACCAAGTATCGCTTTTTTTTTAAAAATCATGTCATAATATAATGATGCACATGTATGCAAAAGCCTTATTCTGTCTCTCGCATGCAGTTGGCTCTGAGCAGGAACCATTTTCTCCATCTGCTATGCGCTCATTATTTAGGCCCGTCATGCATTATCAAGCTTCTGCAAAAGCCAAGATGATAAGTGAATCTCCGCTTTATGGTCTCTGGGATGAGACACCCAGCACAACGATGTTGTGAATCATCAATCTTTTCAGTCATCAGTCTTGCACACAAAAGATGAAACATGTTAAGGCCTGCTTTGAGAGATCTTTGTTTGCTTATACACGTTTCTGTCTTTATTTTTATTTTCTCATAGAAGGTCAAAGAGGACAAAAGGGTCTTCGGCTGTCCATTCCAGAAGGAGGGCACATTACAGTAAAGAGTGTTGTCATGGAATTGTGATGACAGGCGCGTTCAGATCCCAGTTTCATTCTGTTTTATCCCTCTCTTCTCCTGGGAAGAGAATCCATCTTTCATTTGAGTCCTGACAGCAGTCCGCTGAAGATGGCTTTCACACAAGCAGTGCTGTGGCTGGGGATGGGTTCATTTTTCTGTGGGACACAGAACAATTAGGGGATTATCCCTAAAAGACACACCATGGTTAAACATTGGCTGATCTTAAACAGAAAGTAGTAAGGCCGGGTCTACATATCCACAATATATTTTGTTCAGAGCCTTGTTCTGAGAATTCTAACAGATGACATTTGGGTTATTCCTACTGGCAACAGAAGTCTCTTTTATACCCGCTATCACATGCAAAATCATCATTGTCAAACGGAAAACCAATGTTATCTTGTCTTCAAAACAATCACTGCATGTGACACCTTATAAATACATTTTTTTTCTAAAAATTCAAAACTAAAAAGGCATACATCTTGGTAGAACTCCCAGAGGAATCATGGTAGAACTCCCAGAGTAGTTATTTGTGTGTTTCTTGGAAAACCTTTATTTCAGTTGTTGAGCTCAATTAGTTAAGTCGTTAAATATATATATATAAAATTAACTGGATTATAAAAAACAAACATATTTGGTTAGACAAGAGGTTTGCTTTTCTCCTGGAAAACATTAAGGGTGCGATGTAACATGACCGTGGTAGACCTATATCTTCATTTGCTTCGTATTGGTTTGTTGGCACAGGAAGAGAATCGTAAATCATACTCAACAGAACTGACAGTCAAACTCCAGGGACCTGACCTCTGACATTCTGATCAGATCATCTGCAATCTATAGAAGGCCAATGGCCAACCAAACAAAGAAGTAATTGTTAGCTAAAGTAACACATCTCTTTTCCTGAGAAAGGTGGTGAATAACTGGAGGGAAAAAGCTTGATTTCTGAGACCTGGTTGTTTTACATTATTTTGTGGATAACATGTTCCTGTGCCCAAATTCTGCTAATATACAGAAAGGTAAAGCAGTAAACCACTAAACTAAAACACTACTTGATAACATAGTGCATCACACACACGCATTACTAAACAGAAACATTTGTTTATTTATTTTTAAAAGGGACAGACTATGCCACAACCCAGGTGTTTGATTCAATGGCAAAAAAAATTATAAATTAAGCAAACATACAGAACATTAAGAAACCCTTAAAACAAACATTACAAATTGTATACGTTAGTAGATGAATAAACAATGCATTGCACCACACCGTCACATGCTGGTCATTTCGGTAAATAAACTTGAATTTGTTTTTAATTGGTTTGTAAAATGTGCCAATGTTTGAGGATTATACGGCTGATTTTATCAATTTGTTTTTTAAGCCTTGTATGGCACAAGACACAACCTTTACACTACATTATCCTTTTTCTTAATTAATCTGCAATATGATGTTGTTTATTTTAACCAAGGATACACATCAAAACAGCCAGTACAAATGTTTTTTATCAAAAAATAATATTCACCGCCTCAGTATCATCTGAAACCATGACAGAACCTCAATTTCAATGATTGCAGTCATTAACTTTCCTGCTTACAAGATGTTAAGTGACCCCATGGGAGCAAATAATACAAATAGGTTACAGGGTATAAAATATTAGGATGCAGAAATATTTGAACACTGTATATTACTGAAGTCAGAATAGCCTACCAGAAAATTACAGAGGCAATCCTCACACAGGGATCATATTGTTAAAGACTGTTTTCATTTGTCATCAAATAGTCTCCTGGTTGGGCTCTAAAGCGGTTCAGTCAGTAAAGGCAATCCCTGTGAGCTGATGACATGTATGAGTATTGGTAGTATAGCAGAGCAGACAATACAACTATCTGTTTCAGAGTCAACCACATTGCTTGTCTTGTGGAGCCTACGATCCCCTCTAACACTGCTTCAGTTATTTTAATACACAACTCCAGTACTTCACCTTCCTGAAATTTGACTGAGTGAATGAATATAGTTTATCTATATATTTTATCATGGTAGAACTGAAACCGTAGAGGAGAGCTTTTGTGTTCAATATACAGAACAAATAAAACTCAACTAAGCAATGGCACTGCATTATAGGAGCAATGCATTTTGTAATCCAGGACTACAGGAATACTACTATTACTGTAGTTCTACTTTACTGCAGGTAGTTCTAAAGGTAAAGGTGTACAACTGGAAACAAAAACTAGCTGATACATGACCGTTCCTACGACAATGTCAAAGTTGATATAGGTCTAATTTACTTTGCACAGATGTTAGTTTTAATAAAACACAGTCTCTGCATTGCATTAACCTTTTAATTCCTTGTTTGTGTTGGGTAGATAGAGACATATTCAACATATTACACTAAACCTCCATCTATAATTTGGGCTCACAGGCTAAACTCTTATGTGGTTTAAATCTTATCTCCCTGATTGATCCCAGTTTGTTAGGGTTAACAATAAGTCCTCTGAGCTTTCTTGGGTACACTTTGGAGTACCACAAGGATCGGTTTTGGGTCCTTTGCTCTTTTCTCTGTGCATGCACCCTCTCTGGGACATATAAGCAGACATGGTGTTAACTACCACTGCTACGCAGATGACACACAACTTTATATATCAGTTAAGCCAGGTGAAGTTGATCAGTTGTCTAAACTAGTCTGATGTAAAAACCTGGATGACCCACAATTTCCTCTTATTGTCCCAAAAAGACAAATTCTCAGTTTTCTTTAAATATAGATGGCTTCTCTGTCTCCGCCAACTCAGTTGTCAAAAACCTTGGTGTAACTGTTGATTCAGACCTCTTTTCAGGCCCACATTAATGTTATCACACGAGTGACCTTCTTCCACTTGAGGAATATATCCAAATTAAGGAAGACATTGTCCCTGGAGGATACAGAAAAAATGGTTCACGCTTTTATAACATCTCGGCTCGACTACTGTACTGCTAGGGGTCTTACTAGAACTAAGAAATGGGAGCATATCAGCCCGGTGCTCAAATCTCTTCATTGGTTGCCTGTCAAATTTTACTTTTACAAGATTTTACTTTTAATGTTTAAAAGTTTAAATAGTTTGACTCCAGAATATCTTAGTGACTTATTTATTCTTTACAGTCGCCAAGATCACTTCGTTCACAAGGTGCTGTTTATTTGAAAATTCCTACGATAGCCTATCTAAAATTACAATGGGTGGCAGAGTCTTCTCTTACAGAGCTCCTGTCTTATGGCACAATCTCCCTATGCATGTTCGGGCTTCAGACACACTTTCTGTCTTTAAGTGTAGGCTGTAGTCTGTAGTCCATCCCATTGTTAAGGATGTCGGGGGGGGGCGCTAACCTTTTTTTCTGCCCCTCCCTCACCCGGAGCTGTGGACTACTCAAGCCCTGCCCCTCGCCCTGATCTACGGACTGCTCCAGCACTGCCCCACACCCAGAGTTCACAGACTCCTTCAGTCCTGTCCCTCCCCTGGTTTATGCTCACGCCTTGACGCAACCGGAGTCCCAGATGTACCACCCCGCCCCTCTGAATTGCATATCATACATCTCTTCATTGGACTTTCTACTTAGCAGCTAGCTTAATATCTCAGACTGTAACATGTTCAACCCACTTGATTATTTGCTGTGTTAGATCCCTCATTATTTTTTCTATTACCATCCATTCCACCTTTAATTTAAACTGGGCTGGCCAGCAAAGGATCGGCTCCCCCTCTCTAGTCAGGTTCCGAAGGAAGACTAAGATAAGTCTAAATGTTTTTTGAAAAAAGATTTCTTCCCATTGGGGAGTTTTTTCTGGCCACTGTTTGAGTGTTTTTTCTTCCCACTGGGGACCTTCTTTTACCTTGTTTGCTGTTTGGGGGTTCAGGCCTGGTTCTTGCCCAATTTTCCTTTTATTTCTCTGTACAGTGTCTTCTTTCCTCTGTTGGATTTGCTCCTTTGGTGAAAATCTTTGTTGTCTTTAAGGGACAGATAGGGAATTTTCTACTTCTACTACTCCGTTAAGCACTCAGCTAGCCGGTTAGCTAATTGGACTCACTGCTGAGCGGGCCATTACAAGCCAGCAGTGTCAGCCGTCTCTATAGCCTCTCTGAGTCTGTATCCTTCGGTTCTCTGTACAGCATCTTTGTGACAGTTCTCTGTAAAAAGCGCTAAACAAATCAAATTGATTTGATAATTAAAATGTGTGTTAGAGTTATTATATACTGTAAGTGCTGTATTTCTCAAGCCACGTTTATTTTTCCACTTCCTATTAGATACGGAGGAATACATTTGATTTAATTGTTTACTGATACTGTATAACATCAAAATGCATGCGAAAAGCAAGTCCCCCCCCCCAAGGGCAATAAAGATTCTATCTATATCTACCTTTTTGCTGATCTAAATGGACCATGCCTTTTAAGAAATGTTGACATAAGTAAGAACTGAACACACATGTATGTGCACACACACACACAATTGCCCCATGTATATACCACAGTGTAAAAACCCCTATATAAAATGATTAATTGATAAGGAATGATTGCTTAGGACAATCTCAAGGACGGAATTAAATAAACATTTACAGAACACGTTAGTGGATCAGTCTATGAAGGATTCTGGGAGACCACCTGAGGTTAAGCTGAACCTGTCCTGAGGGAACCTACAGTACAAGATTATATTTTAATCACCTGCTCTTGATCTTCAGGCTTACGTGCCACTTAAAAATCATAACTTGGTACAGATAAATAACAAAAGAGCAGTTGTCTTCTCACTGTCATTTACACTGCAGTTGCAACATATAGCAATATGTTTCAAGTAGCCTACTTTGTGAATAGATATATAATATAAGGTCAATGTCATGAACTGCAGGAAGAATTATAATAATTGATCCATATCAAATACATTTCATGCAGGGGTTTTCCACTGTAATTATATGCTATCACATATGCTCCGTTAAAGTTATTAAGCTCTGTACATTTTATAGTTTTGGTAAATTGGGCGAGTATGAATGAGTTCCACACTGTGGACTGACACAGTTCCAAGGTTAATACTGGGGAGCTCCCATTTTGAAAGGAACACTTCCTACTGAGGTGACTACAAGCCTTGTGTTGCTGTTGCGTGTGTGCGTTTGTTTTTTATTCAATATTGTTGTATTAAAGTATAAATAAGCAAAGACGATCCCACAGCTGGAGGAGCAACTTTGAAAGCTAAGGAAACAGAAGTACTTATATATTGCTATATCACAACTACAAATATTGGCAAGCAAACTAGCATCCAGGCTAGTTAAATGCAATGAAGCGGACAAAGACATTTTTTAACCTGAAAATATTTCATTAATTTAACATAGGCCTAAATATAACATTCACAAAATATGTCACGTCTTGTGACATACACCCATTAATGGCACTATGAAAACATACATCTATATGTACCTATTGTGCTACCTGTGTCACTTTTGGTAATGACACACGTAGCACAACAGGTAATGTAACAAATAATGATCTGCCATTTCATTATGCCAGTACCGACCCTAATTGAAGTTTGAATGCTTTATTATGGTCAACAAATAACAAATGACTGAACAAATAACTATAATATAGGTCGGTACTCAGATGTACATTATATACAGATATATTTTTCCTGCTCCAGGCTTTGTAATCCTAATAAATGAATGTCAATATGTCACAGTAGTGTATTGTCAATGCAAATGCAAGAAGAGGTTGGACAATATAGGCTAAATGGTGAGAAAAATAGTGAAAAGGGTGAGAAAAGTGTTGCTTGCATTTTGTTTTTTTAAAAGTATTTCTTTTGACTTAACTTTATTCAAATACAAGAATAGTCCTGAAGGGGAACAATGCTATTCTGGCCAGACGTTTCACATCTGTGCAAAGGATACTTTACTACCACCTTGTGGGAACTAGCCTACAGTAGGCTATAACATTAGGAAACAGTCTGTACTCACACTGAATCGGTGTAATTAATGCGCGTGTTTCTATTTCAATATTCTAATGCATATTTCGGCAGCTATGGGTTTGCAACCACCGTCATTCTTAGAAGGAGGATAAGAAAAAGAAGCCTCTGCTATAGCTTCAGACTTGGATACGGCTACCAAGCTTGTTCAACTGACAGCTACAGATGAATGAATGCGTTGAATGATAGCCTATGCGTTGAATAACAAAACAACCCGAGACTATAGTATTGCAAAAGCTGCAAATGTTGCCACCTGCTGTTCTACTAGCCTAACTTTGGCTCGCTAATAAGTTGTAGGCTACAGCTTTGATTTAGAGTTCCTCGCAAAGGGAAATATGGGGACATAAGAAAGACTAAGATACGTCTAATTGTTCGTTCTTTTGACTAAAATATTTCATATCAGACATACCCGACACCCTGTAAATCATGTTACCTTCGGAAAACCGAACTACAAGTTGATAGGTGATATCACGCCGCACAGGACTGGTCCAATCAGTCTGACCCAGCGGGTGCAGTCCGGAGCTGCATTCTTGCCATCTGTTCAGGGTGCGTTTCGGGGATTCAGTACGTTCGCAACTCATAGGCCTTCATAGTCATAGACGTAATTAGCAGTTCTGTTTCTTCACAGCAGGTTCTCTTATTAGCATCAACATCCCAGATGCTGGGACATGGTGCAGTTAAGCTTCTTCAATGGAGTTAAATTCTCTTTCGCCATTTTTTAACAGAGGCCAATTTAATTCCACGAAAATTCAGTAGGCTAGCACAGCCCTGCCGCAGCTGTTGGGCAAACGTCTTAATAGCGCTCTCATATTCAAGTTGCCTGGACGCAGATAGGCCTACTACAAAAGTGTTCTGAAGCAAATACGCAAAAGGCAGCCCAAATACTTTCACGCCCACCGTTGAAAGATGTGTGCAGCCAGGTTGTAAAACTGCACATTACGCGCGCAAACCGACAGAGGAACACACAGTGTTTCAGTCATCCAAGCACAAAGCCTATCACTCATTAAAAAATACAAAGGTTTATATATGTATGCAAAAGTGTTTTTAAATTTTTATCTCAGATTTTTTGTGGGTGATTCTGGTGTCATAAGTTTCATCACAGATTTTTAATATAAAAGGCTAGTAAATTTGGAGACACAAAAAAGGTGACAAAGAAAGTGTCAAAATGTTTCTATGACAATAGTTTTGTGTTAGTTGAAACTTTTTGGGTCAATTTGACCCCAAGCATAAAAGGCGTCATAAAAATGTGAACATAATATGAGGGTTAATTAAATTATTTAACCAGCCCCCCACAAGGACGGGTCTCCATTATTTGGTGCACTGGAGACTGTCTATCCATAACTATTCTCAGTTCAGCAATAGTGCATTTATTTCCGTTCATTCAAGACTTCTCTGAACATACATTAAATAGCCTATTTGCTGTAGTTCTCTCTATTCGACTTTCAAAACGCAGATAAGTGATCTCATCCACAGAATGTGTTCATGTTTGGTGGAGGTATCTTTAAAAGCCTTGGACATAACAGTATGATTTTTCTTTATATTATATGTGTTTATCTTTTACATCATATTCATAAATCTGTGCAGCTGCAATGTAAATAATTCTGTCTTTGCCTTGGAGAATGTTATCGGCCGAGCAAATAAATAATAGCTTCCAAGCAAATGCAAATCAGTGCAGTCACCACAGCATTCCACTGCAAGGATTAAAGTATAGCCTATTGCACAGACTTTGTAGTGGATTGATAACAAAAAAACAATTTTGTCAGCAAATTAACATGCATGGTCTTGTGCAGTGCCCATACTTTTTACTAAACCCATATAACTGGATGACAGCTTTTGAAATCCAGTGAAATCAAAAATATCAATAAACGTTTATTCAAGTATGAAACCATTCACTAAGGCTGAAATTGTAATGGTTTATTTCAACATTGTAGCTAATAATAATGCTGTTTGTTATGAAAACCGTGAAAAACTCTTGAATGATTAATAATATTGCAAAAAATCATAAGCATTTGATTTCATAAATGTACCATCAAATTGTATTACTTTTGTCATTTTGTTTTATTATCACCGTAGATAATGCAGCAAAAAGCTTAGGCTATTTTATGGATTTAAAAAAAATATGAGAACAGAGAAAATCATTGGTCCTAATTGTATGCGGATCGGCCATCTGTCATTCAAGATAAAGCTAGACATCACTGTAAAACAATACATTTTTGATTTGAGGAAACCAATAACCTTGACCAATTTGAGAACAGTAACCTAACCTGGGCTGCGTTTCCCGATAACGATCAATCTTAGGGTTAAGTGCAATTTCTACGAGCGATTCTACGAAGGCTCTTTCATCTGTAACAGGCTAATGTAATGTAATGGTTGCTTATAATGCGTTTACAAAAAAATGACTGTTTGTCCACCAGAGCGTTCCGTAGTTTATGGAAAACCATGACGTGTATTATTTTCATCAGAAACGGCGACGTCGGGTTATACAGCTATGGTAACGGGCTGTAAGTTTGGAAGACATTTAGCTGAACAAGTAACAGTACACTGAAATTTTATTTGTAACTAATGTATTCAAGAGAGAATGGCGTCAGATTTAATGTTAGACTTCGAAAACCACGTAAACCAACACCACACTGGGATGAATAGTGATAACGTTTGTATCGACCAAGGTGGGGAATGGGGTAAGTCGCACCAAATGTTTGTAATATTACTTCGGTTGTTAGCTAGTTGTTGGCCTTTACATTAGTTACCGGTAACTGTTAAGTGCTTTAAACTCGGTTGATTATTCGCTATATATATACGTACATACACATACATACATACATACATCCACCCACATATATTAGCTAGCCTTCGTCACCTAGCTATTCCTAGCCAAGGATAGCTAACATTAGATGTAAATTAGCTAAGATATCGTTAGGTAATTTAGCGAGCAATCGTACGGATATGTGACACGTAACACTAGTTATCGATGTAGCAAGCGGATAAACAACCTAAAATAATTATATAGCCTAACCAGTTTAGTCAGAGATGGCCGCCTATTTATTGCTACAAAAGGTAACTTAGTGAGCTGACGTTAGTAAGCATTACTTTTCAACTGAGTGGACTTAGATTGAAGACAATAATATAATAAATATTACTTTGAAAACAAACATGATTTTGAAACCAAAAGCGACAATCCAGGTAACTTAACGTTAGCCAGACATACAAAACCCTACCCACGTTATGATGCTCGCTGCATGTGAACAGATGTCTATGAAAGTAGTTAACAGCTAGAAATAGAATAACCCTGCAAAGTATTTAGCTACCTCTGAAAAAGGTTACAATTTTGTTAAGTTTCTATGTTAATGGTTCGTATTGTTTATGGATATTTTAAAGCTGAAAGTCTGCACTTAAACCTAATAGTCACTCTTCCATTTCAAATCCAATGTGATGGAGTACAGAGCCAAAACAACAAAAAATGTGTCGCTGTCCAAATACTTTTGGACTGCACTGTATATATGCTCATGTCCTTTCTGTGTTGTGTTAGTACAAGCACTAATACATATACAAGTAAAAGGTGTGTATCTTGTCCCGCTACTGGCCATGATCCCAGAACAGGGCATTTCCCAAACCTGGGGTTTGTAACGGCACACCTAATCATTTAATCATTGCGCATATACTGAGCATAATTGAAATAATAAAATTGCCTGCGTGAGCCTGAACACTGGAAGATGACTGAAATACTAATACAGATTAAATTATATAACATGATACCACAACTAATAGTAACATACCTAAACAGCAAATATAAAGAGTTTAGTCTCAAGTTCTGAAGCGGATCCAAGCCGTTCGGAAAGACGGACTCGTGCGCTACTTTCACTCCTCTCCGGTTTCTTCACTGCTTTGTCCAAAGTAAAGGTTTTACGTTCCCAGAACATGTCAAAAAAAGACATGGAAAAAGCCTCAGTTGCCTTGCTAAATAGGAAAACGTAAAATAGACCCCTGGTTGCCTGCCTGATACCCCTTAGGAAAAACACATAGAAAAACAAGATGAAATGGGAAAAATCTATTTTTCACTTCAAGTTATATGTAAATAAGATATTTTTTTCTGTTACTTTTAAAACTTATTTTGTTGTTTGCATTTTCTGATACCCCCCCACCACCCAAATAAAATGGCCTGTAGCTCAGAAAGCATCACATATCCCACTGTGGATTGTTGTGCTTATAGAATACAGTTTATAGAACAACATATCAAAACATGAGAAAAATTTTACTTTTGGAATACTTATTATTTTCAAACTTAATAAATTACTGTACAAAATTATTTTATGGGATTGTGATTATCCTCCTGTTTTAAGATTTTCTATAATGATTATAATCATACCAGGTTTTCTGTACCATATAAGGTTAAACAAATGACTGGGTCTTAAAAGAGGCACCTATAGGACCAAAAATTACTCAAAATGGGCACTTTAATTGCAATTTTTTCGAACCGCATTTGTGACACAAATATCATATATTGTCCAGCTGAATCTGAAGTACAACATATTTATGCTAAACAAGATTGAGATCGAAGAAGTCATGTAATCTGGCTCTGCTCCTACGTTAAGTTATAACCTTAAACAGGATCCACTGGGACTGTATAATCCATCATAATCCATCCAATTAGTTGTTTTGAACCTGCCATTTGAGACATTCAATGATTCATTTACTTTGCACCCCCTGTATTAATATTTTTGCGTACATTATCCTATCTGAGAAAGTGTTGTATGATTTATATCGTCTTTTTTAAATATAGTTTACCAAATTAATCTATCAAGTGCAAATTGTACTACCTATGACCCTTGACCCATGACCCTTGTAATGCGATCTTTGTCATAACTTTGGAAATGGTCACATGCATGGCCTTGTGTAATTTACGGTTGTTTCCTGGTGCAGACATCAGCCTTTTTGACGAGCTGGAGGACATGGGGGATGCTGACGAGCTTCTGCGGGCCTTGGAGGATGTAACCTATGTGAGTGTACAAACCGCTGAAAACGGTCACAATCTGGGCCCGCGCATAGCATAGCCTCACTAATAGCTTTGGTATTCAGAAACTTACCCCTCAGCTGCAGCTTCTCAGTGGGTAATTATAGTGCGTATCAGTGAGGTTGTGCTATGCACAATTAGAAAGGATAGTGGGAAACAACATTTCAATAGGGCCTGGGTTGAAAAAATGTGAACCTATCTTTGAAGAATATTTCTCTAAATCTTGCACTAATGAGTGCATTCATAATTTTCATTCAAGATATTGTGCGAGCAGCTTAAGATAAATGCATTTTATTTGGGTGTTGGAACTGCTGACAAGCCAGCTGGAGAGTAAGCTGGGAACAAAGATCAAAGCTACATAAATAGGTTAAGCACCTCAGATGCTTTTAAGTGCTTGGGTAAAATAATAAACTTGCTGGTCTCCTTTAGGCTCTGATGATTACAACTGGCAATGAAACACTATAGATTTCTTTATAAAGAAAATTATAGCAGGAATTGCATCAAAAAGACCCAATGCATTCTGGGATTTTTTGAGTCAGGCAGTGAATCCATCACAGAAAAACAAATATTAAGTATTTGTATATTGTTGAATGAAGTGTTTAAATGAACCTACTGTAGAATAAGTAAGGAACCTTTGATTTAAAATCTCCATTACCCTTGCCTTCTTGAATTTGTGTTTAGTTATCATTATGAACAACACGGATGCAAGAAATGGATCACTTTGTGAGATTTATCTTATCAAGGGGGAATTAGGACAAAAGATTTGCTTGCCCCTCAGATCGGAGAGGTCCCCGATCTGGACCTGGACATAGACTTGCCTCTCTGGAACTCGGACACCGGCAGCAGCTGCACAGGTAACTCAAGCCCCGTCTATGTTAAACCTGACCGGCACAGAAGAGGCGGATTCACTGGACTCCAGACAGCTGCCTTAGACACATAGAGCTGCACCTGTGTGCGTGAAAGATGCAGGCTATTGTCCAGTGTTTTATAAGCAACCTGTTAGTGTGACACAGGAAGAGCTAAAGGAAGGTGATCTGTAAGGCAATACCGGCGTTGCACTTGTCCACAGATGGGGGAGTTGTGAACCTGCTCTGTGTTGCGAGCTTCTTGTCTATTATTGTGTGATTATTCCGTAGCATAATAACTAGATTGTGTGCATGCGGCGCACTCTCAGATTTCTAGATTAGTGGTGAGTACTGAAGCTTCACTGTGTAATTTAAAGCGTGCAGACATTTAGAACATGGGAAAGCGATTTCAGTGGCTGCCCAAACTGAGCTGCAAATTACTGAGTACTTGGTTACTAAGTAGTTTGAAGCAAATGTTTCAGTTAAATATGGGTGACTGTGAAAATGCGCTATACAATTAATTTCACGTTCTTTTTTTTGCTTAGGAAAGGTCCACATATGTTTGCAAAGATAAACAATCTTAGTCTTATTTCGCAGTGTTTCTGCATGAAAATACTATTTGGTGTGAACTGCGCAAAAAAGCCTCGTTTCATGTCGAATTGAAATGTTTACCCCTCCTAACTGCATGATATTTGTGGCGGCAATTTCCTTGGTCTCGTTTACGCAGATGCCGATATGACTGGGGACTCCCTCTCGCCGAACCCCACGCTGAGCTCTGTGTCTTCTCCTGGCTCAGTGGAAGCTCTGTCCCCCTACCGCCTGTCTGTAAGTAGAGCCGCTCCTCTCTGTCACGTGGCTGTCGTTGTCACTGCACGCTGAAGATGCTGGCATCCTTCAGGAGCCCTCCCAGATGGAGTCTGCCCGGGGTTCGCAGGCCTCTGCCAGCTGCTCCTCCACTCTCAAAGCAGGCAGAATCTGTTACAATACCCACTTGGCGAGAGTGGGTAATTAAAAGTCTTTGCGTGTTGATTAACGTCTTAATATCTCCTCAACATGTCGTCAGACTAATTAACCACAGGCCATTTGAGATGTGCCTCCTCATTATTAAAAGGCCTTTGACAACTTGGACAATATTTGCATAATTTGGCAGCCAGCTGGATTCGCAGCTCGTCCAAAAAAAGGAGATAAAAACGCAATCTTTCCGGTTACCCGACCAAATGTACAGTTTCTTCTTCCCACGCAATCCGAACGGCCCCAGCAGTGAGGACACAATGACAGCGGTCTGTGAAAGCCTTTGAAAGGGACTTTTCAGGCGAACCCATTGGGGCCTAATGGCTGTCGACTGAATGGTTTGTAAAGGTGCTAGAGCAGGGCTCTGGATGCAGGGGCGCTCCTCATGCTCTCCGTGCTCCGTGTCATGTTCCCACAGGACGAGCTGTTGTCCCCCCAGTCCCAGCCGTCCCCTGCCTCCATGTCCCCCGAGTCCTTCAGCTCCTACGATGTCCCCCTGGGGAGGAAGCCTCAGAGGAGAGCCGGTCAGTCCAGAGGTGAGGGACGTAACGTCCTCCCGTCCCCGGACTGAGCCTAGCCTGCACGATCACTTGTGCTGATTTCAGATGGAATCGTATCTTCCGGAACCATGATCACCCTGTTACCCTTATTACTGTTTTTAAAATATGAATTTATCTGAAATGTGTCAGTACAAATAACCGTCTACCTTAAAGTGAGCGTAGCCTCATTTCTGGGTGAATGTATCTCCAAGTATTTGACCGTCAGCTATATTTATTAGCACAGCGGATGTCCTCACTTTTCCTTCAGGTGTCAAATTGTGATTGTTTGATTTTAGATGTTTTTGCTGTTACAGCCAAATCCTCACAGCCTCTGAAACGGCCCATTCAGCTGACCCCCAAGGTGTCCATCCAGCCCAAACCAGTCATCACAGCCGTGCCCATCCCCCACTCCACTGCCCCTCTCCAGGCCAAGACCATCATCATCCAAACCCTGCAGTCTGTGCTGCCTGGAGCCAAACCACCACCTGTCTCCATCCAGCCAGCGCCTCCTGCTGGTAAGAGCTCACACTTGCACTGCTCCTCCTTCTTAGTCTTGAGAAATGTCCTTGGAAAGAGAGCTGAAAATGACATGGTTTGATGAAGCACTGGTCTGTCACATACTGCAGTTTATCTAATGCTCCTTTATTGGAGATTCTGATCTTTACTCTGCTGCCTTTATCTCCCTATTTTGTCCTCCGGTTCACTGATCCCATTACTGTTGTTAGGGTTTCTTGTTGATACCTCGCATAATAGAAAATGTAACAGACACCTTATTTTGTAGTTCATTTAATCTTCTGCCTCTGTGTGTGGTGCTTTAGCAGTTAATGTTTATAAACAGACCTGCCCTCATTAAGGCAAGCTTTATATTCAGCAATTATATACTGCAATTAAATGCTGTTGTTTAAGATGTTTTGTTTTGTTTGACTTGTTTAACCCCTTCCCGCAGATGGCAAATTTTCACCTATTTTGAGGGTGCTCTGTTTAAGGCTTTATAACTCCAGGTGTGAACATCGCAAAAACTTGGTAAATGGCTTAAATAAAACGAGACAGTTGCACCATTTACAATACAATTGTTTATTTTCATAATTTAAGTCAAAATAAAGTTCCAAAGAAACTTTGGGGGGAGTTTTTTTTTGTTTGGAATGAAATATTGAGAGCTACATATGTGAAATGGGTAAATCTATACATTTTCTGGATCATAAACTGTGTCCAGGAGTGTACAAAATATGAGGATGATATCTAAAGATATATGATGCAAAATATACGGAGTGTACCCTGGTGTTCATTCGTGTCTCCAAATCTATCCAAATGGCTTAATTGTGCACTGCTCTAAATCATAATAATAATGATATATTTAACTACAAATCAACTGTTTTGGCTCATAAAACTCACTTTTGCATCATTTTCAAGTGGGAATTACTGTCTTTTCATCAGTATAGGGGGTAGATATTTATGGGTCCAAAACCCTATCTAAAACATGTCATAAAATGAATAAAATTAATTTTGTCCATTATAAAGCACATACATTTGCCCCTTCTGATGTTTTAAGATAGAAACATTGATATCACTGTGTTACATACACCTAAATATGTAGCCTAATCATTCACTTGTGTACCTCAATAAAACGTCAGGTTCCTGAGTACTCTACAGTATGTATGCTTTGGCTTTTGGATCGCATTTTTCTGTAGGTAAACAAAAAATCTTTAATGACTCCAAGGAAAATTTTACATTCATCTATACATCAGCACACAGTACATTACATTGGAATGAGTATTTTCCATGCCCTAAGTGACAAGTATAGCCCAGGAAGATAAGCCTATAGCCTATATTATGTACGATAACATTCCAATAAAATAATATTCCTCCAACAGGAAAATGCTGCCAAATGTTCTAGCTTCAATGAAAATTGGTACATCAAACATAAAACATGACTGAGCCATCAATGAACATTAGACTACAGTGTGTAAAATGCACTCAAAATGCGAAGATAATAATATCTAACATGCCTACTGGACAAGATGGTGATCAAGTGGAAAAACTAATGTACATATGTCGCCAGCGAGAAGAACCGCATATTACAAGCAGTGTAATACTATCATATCGAGGACGAAAAACTCCCATCAGAGAATTGGGCCCATTGGGTTGCTTGTTTTCTTGTAGGAAAGCTTCTCTAAAATATTAGTTTATTATTGTACTAATGGTATTAGGTTGACTAATTGAGCCCTTTTGGAAAAAAGGAACTGTGAAAAGTAGATTTTTTGGCTTTCAAATTGTAAAAGGGGAATACAACCGTTTAATGTTTCATATATCTGAGCTTGATTAGAGACAATCTACTTATAAAATATAATAAATAACGTTCGCTAGTCTAAATTATTTTTGTATGTCACCTATTGATTAACTTTTTTTATTCTCGTGGCCATCACATTGGTTATGTGCTGCTGTCTGCAAAAAAGTTACCATAGTGTGCATTGTTATGTATGATCTTTTTATTAACCTATACAAACCATTTCCATTGAGTTAAGTGCGGTTATGCCGCAACTTCTTGAATTCGTTTGCTTGAGGTCTCCTCCTAACATCTTGAAAAGACATGCAAGTAAGGAATGAGTAGTTTGCCAAACCTAATTACTAAAGACTGCACTTCCTTTACTATGACACTCATGAGGTCAAAACATTATTGCTTTTTCCTCAGGCGGTAACAAATCTTCAACCACTCTGGTCTGTAACTTTTCAATGGTCATGGCCGCAGAGTGAGAAATGGACATACGGGGTGTTCCCAAAGCCGCTACCCCACCTACTGGTAGGAGGGAGGGAATGATCAATGTGAATGTGCACGTGAATGTCATGACCAGAAGATGTCACCCAAACTCCTTTAGAAAAAGAAAACGCAGTATATAGATTAGGGTTGTGTCTAATGTGATTTTAACGTCCTTACCAACAATAAAAAGTAACTAATTAATTGATTCATTTTTATAGCTTTAATAAAAAATGTCATAAAAGGTTATTATTCAGACAATGAAAGGGCAAATATGTTTGTATTGGCCCTGCAAATGTGACAAAACAATTCCTGTGTGGTAATACACTTACATCAGGCTGATCTAGGATGCATAAAATCATGCCGTATTTGAGTCAATGTAATGTCAAGGAGGTTTGTTGTATAAATATGGGTGGAACGGCACTTGAAAGTGTTCTTTGCTTGGCTCTATTCCATAAGCTCTCCCATGGGAAGTGATCCATGGATTATATTTGCTCTCTGCGGTGAAATTAAATATGTCCACAGACTTTCCATAATTGTCGATTAGTGTTGCATACATTTTATGATCTAGTGAGACCACCCTTGACATGGATGATAAGTCATAATTTGTGTTTTGAGGGGCCTGGAAAAGTCCTTCTCCAGACATTTTAATGTACTCCTTGTAATGGTGCTGGATGTCTTTAACCTGGCCACAGCTCTCCTTAGTCATCAGGGCATTGGTCATTAAAAAAAACATTGTTGTCTCTTGTTGGTGAAACTTTGTTTTTTCCAACTGTTGCTTTTGACACTTAACATGCCTTTCATAGACACAATTGAGTGGCTTTCCTTCTGTGGATGAATAGATAATCTTCTGGCAGAGAATCAGATCACATTAGTATGTGATTCTCTATCCACTTTTACTGCTGAGACTAATATTATGCACACACTGACCTCACCCATGTCTATATCTATATATATATATAAACCTTCTATGAGTAGGTGTGTCCAAACTTCTGACTGGTACTGTATATATGGGTGAGGTCAGTGTGTATATGATTCACATCATTTTCATACTCAGCAAACCATTTCAGTGTCCCCCCTCATGCCCTGTGGATGGGGGCATTGTCATCCTGGGTGAGACCACTCCCATCAGGATAGAAATGTTTCATCATATGATAAAGGTGATCACTCAGAGGGGACAAGTGAACCCAAACCATGCCAGGAAAATGCCCCCCACAGCATAACAGAGCCACCATACCCCCTCACTGTAGGGGCTTTTTCTTGAATTTGTCACCCGTCTTTCTGAACGTCACGTGAAACGGATAATACAAAATGTGTCTAGTCAAAATCAGGCTGCATGTGAAAATGCAGCTGACAGTCATTTAATGTATTGTGCTTTTTTTTATACTTAGAAACCATCTGCTTTTCATCCTGAATGTTGGGAAGCAAATTACGCTGTTTTAGCTGAGGGTTAGGCCTATATTTAAGGGGGATAATCCATTGTATGGTCGCCTGTAATGCCACACAAAGGTGCTGCTTGTGGTTCTAGCCGAAGAGAAGAAAACCGAGCGCTTAAGCGTTAAGCGGCTTGTGTCTCCAGGCGAGCCAGAGGGTCCGGGGCAATCGCTGTGCTTAATTACCGCAATTCCCGGCAGCCCCGGGGTTTCCTGTGGCGGTCCACTGCAGGCAGCATTTGACCGAGGGGGGGAGGGGTTGGCTGGGAAAGGCCACCGGCCACACGATGGGCTGCAGTGCAGCTGCTGGGGATGCAGGGAATTGGGCTGGGAGGGAGGATGCGCAACCTTGGCCGCGGGCTTAGTGCAGGCCCCTTTTCCTTATGCGGATTGGTAGCGCAGCAGCAGCAGCAGCATCCTGTTAATGTTGACAGTTCATTTGAGCACGGGAGTTAGCAGCCTGAGCTAAAGGCTCTGTGTGCACCGGGGCTTGCTCTGCGGAATGCAAAAGCCAAATCCTCTGTCACGGCTCTCAGTGCGGTTAGGGAAGACAGGTTTAAGTAGGTGGGTTCGCGAAGAATCTACGCCGCGCTGCATTGTAACTGCACTGACCCTCACATTAACATCTGTCAGGCTTTGAGCGATTACATTTTTTATTAATTCCCCCCCCCCTTCAGTTCCCCAAGGTCCAAACAGTCAGCCACTGCTGTGATCTAGCAGAGAGGGGGAAAGTCTTTAACCTGGCCACAGCACTCCTTAGTCATCAGGGCATTGGTCATTAAAAAAAAAACATTGTTGTCTCTTGTTGGTGAAACTTCGTTTTTTCCAGCTGTTGTTTTTGACACTTAACATGCCTTTCAGAGACACAATTGAGTTGCTTTCCTTCTGTGGATGAATAGATAATCTTCTGGCAGAGAATCAGATCACATTAGTATGTGATTCTCTGTCCACTTTTACTGCTGAGACTAATATTATGCACACACTGACCTCACCCATGTCTATATATATATATATATATATATATATATACACATATATAGTACCAGAGTCAAAAGTTTGGACACACCTACTCATAGAAGGTTTTTTTTTTTAATTCTTTTTTTTTTCTCCACCGTTTTTCACATTTTGGAATAGTAGACATCAAAACTATGAGATAACACTAATTAAATTATGCAAAGACCAAAAAAGTGTGAAACAAATTTTAAAAAGGCTTATATTTTAGATTCTTCAAAGTAGCAACCCTTTGCCTTGATAACAGCTTTGCACATTCTTTAGATGGGAATGAGGGCTCCGCTGAGGCGTGCGGACTGACTGAAGGATTCAGAAGCACTCATGTGAGCGCTGTTTTTAGGCAGTAACACCAGGGGAATAACCTCGCCGTGGTTGCGCCTTAAAGGCATACTGAACTTTGTTAGTCCGTAATGTTGTATAGCTACCTGGCCCCGATATGAGTCGTAATATTCACGCTCATCTTCATGACTTGCTCCAGTGGTCAGCAAATGGCCAACAGAGAATGATGTTTTTTCTCTCTCTCCATTCACTCCCATTGCATGGCAAAAACATGTCTCAAAAGCACACTTTTAGCACATAAACATGCAAATAACGCAGATTATGCCGATATATAAGAACCGAATGTTTGAAACTTTTGAAACAAATTTTGATTGATTTTTATCTTGAAGATCTATTTTCTGAGAAACTAGCAACTGTTGCTAACTTCTTCGTAGCGTTACTGGCGCAAGAACAAAACAAGGAAGTTCCTCATAAGCTTACGACCGGATCTTCTTCCAAACCTTTGTTTGGAAAAAGTGTAAAATATCATGAATGGACCTTTTTATCTTCTCAAACGTTCGGTTCTGGATGTCCTGATTGTATATATCGGCATAATCCGCATTGTTTGCGTTTGTTTGTGCGCTAAAAGTGCTTTTGAGACCCGTTTCGCCATGCAATGGGAGTGAATGGAGGGAGAAAAAACGTCATTCTCCTTTGTCCAGTTGCTGACCACTGAAGCAAGTCATTAAGATGAGCATGAATATTACGACTCATATCGGCGCCAGGTAGCTAATCAATATTATGGATTAACAAAGTTCAATATGCCTTTAACAACCCCCAAGTTCCAGCAGGACGGCACGGCCGTGGAGACGTGCGGGCCGCTTGATCGGTCAGTGACGATGAGGACACGGCGCGCGGCAGCCCTGTCGGCAGCCGTGACTGTGTGCCGTGTCCAGAGCTGTCCTCCCGCTCTCAGCGGTCAGAAAGGAAAGGAATCCTACTCCCCTCCCAATGTGAGCCTTCTTTTCTCTGGTCAGAAAGGAATCTTTGCTTTTGATCCAAGTAAACTTTCTCAGCGCGCCCACTCAAAAACAGCCGCTTACACTCTAGGCCATTTGGGAGACGACATGCCTTCCATCGCCATGGGGATGGCGGCGGACCCCGGGCGCTGCGCTCTTTGTTCCCCCCTGCCTGTTCCCACAGAGAGAAACGCGACAGCCCCTTTCAGTGGCACGCAGTCCCCTGCTCCTCTGAACTTCACTGTACTACTGCTCCATACATTAAGCTGCAGGAGGCCCACTGTGCCCCTCACGTTTATTTGTCAATGTCTTTCTCCTGTAATATCTATGTAATAATGAATATTAATTTCATCACTGCAAAAATTTATTTGATATGTTGTGTAAATAATTGAGCTATGAGATGTCAATAATTTCTTATGTATTCAAATGCATATATTCAATATATTGCAATATTCTGCAATATATTCAAATAACAATGTTTATAATCTTTTTC
Source organism: Ilyophis sp. 1 JC-2022 (assembly GCA_022702515.1). Classification (NCBI taxonomy): domain Eukaryota; kingdom Metazoa; phylum Chordata; class Actinopteri; order Anguilliformes; family Synaphobranchidae; genus Ilyophis; species Ilyophis sp. 1 JC-2022. The sequence continues at coordinate 96,050,578 of CM040403.1, read as the reverse complement.
TGCCTCTGCATATTATGGTGCAGGGCAGTTTATGAAATGCCATTATCATTGTTGTTGTGCGCAACCGAATGAGTATCTGTCATGTGATGTCATGTGTCTTGGGAGGTGAACACTTCAAGTAACACCTGTACTTTTATAATTTTGAATGGCTTTCATGATGGCATGAGCCCAAACATGTCCGCCTTGAAACTAAAATAAAATTGCAATAAGTTTTAAATCTCTTGCTTGATTAATCATTGTGCGGGCCTCCATGCACCTTTTAAATAATTGCGATAACCAGCTCAAATGGTGTGTTCACGTCTCTTGTGTACATTCTATTCTGGAGATTGTAGTGGTTTTGTAAAGAAATGATGCATTGGTTTTGAGCAGGTACTGGTTCGAGGACAATCGGTTCCGTCATGGAGGAACCGATTGTTTATTTTCTATTTGGCCTCACTGGCCCCGCTAAAAGGCCCTTCCTCTGAGGTGAACTCTGACGATGGAGACTGAGGCCGCGCTGCCGCGTTTCTCTGACCCGTTCTTCCTTTTCGCCAGGACGTCCCGTGGTGTTGCCGCAGCCGGCCCGCATGCTGCACCTGCCTGCCCGGCCCATCCTCTCGTTCCCCGACCGCGTGGTCGCCATGCCTACGCTCTCCCGGGACGCGCACGCCGCCACCACGGTCGCCGCAGCCTTCCGCGCCGTCGCGCGGCCTGCGGCACCGGCCACCCTCTGCAACACCGCGGGGGACGGAGATGTAAGTGTCAGCGCGACCGTGTGGGGGACCTGTGTCTCTACACTTGCTCTGTTCTCTCAGCCATCAGGGCGAATCACCACTCCACCACACTGCTGAACTGTAGATGGTAGATGTAGTTTGTGATGAGGAGAAACGGTACCGGCACACAACTCTGATTGAACAATAAAACGTCACGTTCAGTAACAGCTGCTGCACGGGTGCCATTTCTTTTTAGTCTACTGTCTACAAGTCATTATTTTCATTACTTTGGAAGTGCATAGTTTCTGCTTTGAACTCAGTCTGGTTCGCACCTGCTGTTTGGAGGATTTCTGGCTGGAGCTCATGAATGAGTTGGTGCACAGGCGGGCCTAAGGGAGTTCAGGAAATCTTTAGCGTTTCCTCATTGAATTAGAGCAAAGCAGTACTGTGGGTATGAAGCAGAACTCCCAGCTGCAAGGGGCTGAGGTAGGCCGCATGCGAGCACGTGATTGTGCCGCCCTTTGTTGTAAATAAACCGCACCGTGCATATTTGTCTCTCGACCTCATGCTGAGAGCACGTCATGCTTTATTTATCAGGTAGTCCCGTAGTGAGTTAGGCCCTGTTTGCATAATGTTGTGGTCAGACCTGTAAAATGTAGGCTGGGTTACTGTGCTGTGCTGTCTCCATGTTAATTGTTTTTTTTAGTTTGTCTCAGTGAGTCAGAGTTCTTACTGCGTGTGTTTGTATGCCGGGAAAAGGCAGCATTTTCCATCTTGTGCTAGTTTGTTCCCAACAGCGATTGCTTCATAATAAAAGCTCTCAGAGCTCCGCAGTTATCCCCCACTGAGTGTCCACTGGGGATTTCATTCCGTTTCTCTATGGCTTTTATATGACTTTTATGTGATCCGAGTCAAGATTCAATCAGGTAGATTTTCAACTTTCAGTATTTTTGTTCAAGAAAAATGAAGATGGTTATATATAGATTCTTTCTAGGAAGGTGATGGACAGCATAGTAATAATGTCTGTCTTCCCTATTTCTAAAGACACTGATAAAACAATGTTCTGCAAGGTAAAACTGGACTTGAGTTGAGGTGTGTGGATGTATGCGTTTTTCTTGGATGTTGTGGGTTTTCTCATTCACTCTGATGGAAGTATCTGATTTGGTCAGTGGATACTTGCATTACACTTGCAATTTAACTTTGCGGCAATAACATCTACCAAGTTGCCCATTTATAATTTGTCATAGTTACTGTAACAGGGACCAGATCTTTCTTGTTGGATTGTTGTTACTGTCTTCAGTAACTGGATTATCACAAGCCTCAAATGGTAGATTTGTTAAATCCAGTTAAATCCAGTGTTTTGAGGGCAGTGGTACTCTGTAGAAATATGAAGATCTGTTACTGAGAGGTAGATGTTAGTAGTGGGTATCCTATAAATCCACAAGTCATTATATAACTACAAAATGTGTGGCAAATGGCCAGTTATCTGAAGTTATCTACTTAATTTTGAATTGAATTATGAATTAATATGATTATACTATTTTTATGTTTTTGTCAGTTTGGAATCCCAGACAATTCGGAGTATCTGAAGGCAAGAGCTGGCCGTGCGATTATAATCACATCCAGTCGTAACGCTGTTGTCCAGAAAGTGCTGTGTTTTCTTTCTTTTTTCCCCAAAGAGGTTGGCATATATATTCCTGTCCTGTGTTTGATCAACTTTTTAATTTCATTTTGTTCTACTGTCCCAACAGTCCGTTTTTAGGCAAGGGATTATCATACAGTGTTGAACTCCAATACTGTATGTTCACCTTGGCATCTGTCAAAAAAGACAGAGCCAATGAATTCCCAGTTTGACAGTCTGCATTCATCAAACTAGTTTTTAATAAAAAGCAGTTGCATTCCCCTCGTATGTTCTCATAAAGTAACGGTGCACCCCAGGGACTGGGAGTGATGAGGTTGCTGTCTCGTCTGTGTGATATAAACACTCTCGAACCCTTTCCCCTCCATATTCAGCACAGCACAAACAATTGGCTTTCATCTTTTAATGAAATAATACCGGAAAGACAAAAAGGCGCTCCTCTGAATGCCGAGCGTCATTTCTCCCTCATCGATGGAGCAGGCCGCACCAGACTATAGGCCACGACTTCATAAACAACAAACTTCTTTCCTCACTCAGTTGTTCTTGCACGCTAAATTAAATTATAAGGACAAAATAACATGCAATTAAAGAGCATTTGGAAAAACTGGTGACCCACCCTGTGAATTTCTGTCTTTGCAGGGATTAGACATTGTCTGTTAGCAGATTCGTATTTTATTTTCAGCCCACCTATCCAATCCAATCCAATCCAATTTTATTTGTATAGCACATTTAAAAACAACAAAGTTGACCAAAGTGCTTCACAGTCAATCAAAAATGGTAAACACAACGTTAGGCTAAAATAATGCACACGCTATATAATTCACACATAATAAAACATTAGGCTAAAATATCACAATATAGAACACACACCTATGCAGACTTGGTTCGGTTGCAAATTCCTGTAAAATTCCATTTAAGGAAGAACCCCATAGCATGGCATTGTTATTGGATTAACATTCAGAGCCCTCATTAAAAGCTCACTGATTCACTTTGTTTTTATCAAACTGTACTGCATGTTAGCATTAGGTTTGAAACAATGTTTTACTTAGTTGGATAATGTTTTCCATTTCACTACATTTTTGCTGCATTACAATTACGTGTACCATTCTTTTACGTTGCACTTTTATATATTTCTTTTAAAATTTTAGTTTGACTTGATTTTTGTGTAAAGGGACAAGAATTTGTTGTTGGGCTAACGTATTGTTGCCCTCGCTGTGTGCAACAGAATTTTCTGATGGATGGGGATTGTAGAGGTCAGGTTACACGCAAATGTAAGTGTAATACCGCTATTTCATAAAAAGTGTATTTGTGAGCAACCAGCCTTATTATTTAAACACATTTTAAAGTAATCAGTTGAAACACTTTTATGCTTTTACGATTCCCTTTTAATAAATACAATGTTTAATGGCTGAGTCATGAGTCATTTGATGAACAATGCCTTTTGAAAAATGATTCATGTGTTTTCATGGAGGGAAATGTATTTACCTTGGATACAGCAGTTCATTGGAGGTGGAGTGGCCATGTGCAGTGATTTTGAAGAAAAGCTTTAGTGACAGATTGGGAGGTGTGTCTGCAGTTCTCTGCTAGGGTGATGTAAGGGCAGCTGCAGAATGTGATGTTTTAAGTATGCTCGCTGTGTTTTTTTCCTTCTTGCTTGCCTGCTGGGTTTACATAATTGTTGCAATGCAATAGCATATATGAAACCGGTTTAATGGGGTCTGTGAAAGGATTATATAACTTTCAGTTACTGTCCAAAATCCAAAGAAAGTGAAAAGCAAAAACAAGATAAAATGTTTTTTTTTTTTTTTTTAAAGAATGTTTAAAGAACATTTAATTTAAGAGGGGACTTTTTTGTTTACACAAGTCAGTGGTTTCTGAATAACATGCTTTTGTGTGTGCTGACCTGTTTGTGAAGGAATTTTTACTGTCCTTTGTAACGGACTAAGGAAGTATGAATTGCATTTGTGAGAAATTGTTTTTTGTACAGGATATTTATTGTATTTTGTAAACAAATAAGATTTTGATTAGAACTGATTCTGAACTGTTGGAGAACTTTCTATTTGAGTTTCACTGTAAATTGTAAGTAGGTTCCAGATATAGTTGTTCACCCACCTCCATAAACATGCTGTAAGTGACAGTTAAATCAAAGAGCCATACTCGTGACGCTAATTTAATGTAGTTTTTATTTATTTTTATAACATTATTTCACCCTATTTCATTCTTTTCTGCATGGTCATATCTATTGGTTTCATAGCTCATATGACCTTTGTATAAAGTTTTACTATAAAAAGGCAGAATGTTGAGTCAGAAATGTAAATACATCTGTCTTCTCGATTAAAACAGCCTTGAAGCACTTTTCCGGATTGCAAATTCATTTAAGTTCCAGAATAATTGATCTATTTTTGCTTGTGGCTGGTTCCTCTTCCCATTTGACAGTTTTTGGAGCATCTGCTATGTCTGTTATGTTTCAAGAGACATCCTCTTGTGGATTTTCAAAGGGCCTTTTGTTTTACAACTTCGTAGTGAAGGCTTCGTGCGTACGTGGCAGAGAAGCAGATTGATTCTGGCCAGTGTGAAGAGCTATGTCACAATGGGAGACTGCATTCAGCTGGCTGGAAATACTTATTCCATTTGATTAAAGCTGTGCGCATTTTTTTACATTTTGTGTTGGTGCCTCTCAAAGACCTCCAGGAAACATGTTTGTTCAAAAGGCTTACAGCCAGAAGTACAGTCGTACCACTGACTGACACACATCCCAGCTGAAAGACTTTCAATGGACCTACACAAATGGGTTTTGTGGTAACTTCTTGTCATGCGTCACATCACATTTAAGAAATTCATTATTATTATATAACATTTAAGGCATTTCAGGACCTTGGGATATTTTATATTTTAACGGGCCTTAACGTAGACCAAAAAATTACAGATTAATAAACTGTCATAGGTGTAGATGAAGTCTGTAAAAGAGAGGATTCTCTCGGACTAATCATAGTTACTTTGTGGCCATACAAATAATTGTAATAGTGGCTTGTCAATATTAAAGGAGTAAGCCTGGAGGTGCTAATTGAAGTATTGGGGAATTGAAAAATGGCAACTTGCCTAAGATTGAGTATGTCCAAACAGCAGATGATTATTATGACTATATACAATCTTACAGATATTGCTTTGGCTGCGCTTGTGGGATATCAGTTCTCATGCAATGAGTGCAGTTCTTGCCCCATACAGAAATGATGATGTGAAAAGCGACTGCTCACATCTTAGGGCCTGTTCTACGCCTTTAAAAATAATACGAATAAATAAAAGTATTTACATGCCGAATTGTTGGTATAATTTCATTGGACATAAGAGCTCCGCAAGACTGCTTGATTGGTTTCAGTTTGCAGCACAAATCCCCAGAAACCCAGCTGCAGTCACCAAAGCACACCAGTGGGGATGTAAAATACAGTTCGACTCAGGCAGGTGGTGAAGGGTTGACATTTGTGGAATTTGGAGAGAATCACCAGATGTAATGGGCGAGAGACTTAGTAAGGCACTCTGGGCGGGGGGTGGGGGGGGTGGGGTTAGGGTTAGGGTTAGGGGGGTGTAACTTAGTGCTGCACTCACATAACAGGCCTAACTGGACCTTAGTGCATAGTACAGTGACATCTTTATAGAAGTTAAAGCAATTTTGACTGTGAAACAGAGAAACGTTGAAATGACGATGACAGATTTCTTTTTTTTTTTACGTCCGTAAGTCGTAATGTAGCCCTACAGGAACTTATGGTGTGAGTGCAGTTAAACATCGTGCTAATGAGGACATTCAGAAAGAAGAAGCTGAGAGCCTGTAGATCCTCAGGCGAATGGTATTGAAGTGTTGTGATGTGTTTTGCTTACACCGTCGAGACTGTTCGAGCGGAGTGTGGGATGTTTCTCCGTAATTTCACGAGGTGCCACTTTCCCATTATGGGACCCCAGCACCAGTGAAACCTCCAGAGTCTGGTAACTAAACAGTCTTCTTGTTCCCAGGACCTCACAATGGCAGGGCTCCCAGAATAAAAAAGGTTTCTTAGGAGACAGACTCAAACACTGTGCTCACAATCCAAGCAATCACTGGGGCTATTGCGTGCTTTAAACTCTTCTTACAGATTGCCCTCAAAACATGGTTAATGCCGGACTCCGCTGAAGCCGGAGAGTTCTGCTACTAAAGGAATCGCTTGCAGTTTGTTTGCAAAGCTTGGGTCTTATAGAAAGCCTGACATTGGAGGAAAAAGTTTCTCAGTTTTCCCACAGTACAAAAAAGAATAAAGAAAAATGGCTCATAGTTTTTCAAAGCTCAAAATACCTGTTTTTGTGAAGTCCTCCAGGCCTGCTAGGAAGCGTCTTTTACACGTGTCACACTATTAAGATTTTACGTGTCACACTATCATGTTAAATCGGATTGCTTCAGTTTTTTCATTCAGTTCTTTGTTTGTTTCATGGTTTCTTGACATCCATGTATATTTATTGTGTTTGTGCACAGCGTGGCGGTTTCGTTAGACGGCGAATGTAAAAAGACGAGGAAAATACTTTGCACAGTTCAAGGACAATATAATATCTGCAAAGCACACGACCCAAAAAGATAATGAGAACATTGCCTTTCTTTTCCCCTTAGACTTTGCTGTGCCTCAGAAAGCATTGAATGTTATTCATTGGTATTGTGTGCCAGGTCCTCGGTTTGGGTTGTTGTCTCTGGTTCTGCAAAATACGCCTTTGTTTCAGAAAAGAAGGCGATGTTTTCGCGCCGACACTCATGCCACTCCTTCATTACACTAAAGCAAGCGAGCCTGATGACAATGCTGCACACTTATGTCATATTATTGACCCGGAATATTCTTTAACAGTTACATTGTGGGCCATTCAGGTACTCATGCATGCCACCCATTGAGCTTGTTTATTACTTTTGTCACACTGTTGCTGTGAGGACTGATGAGGTAATATATCATGCTGGTACTGGCATGTGCTACAAGTTTAGTTTCTTGACTTGGGCCATGATCTTAGTTTTGTCTACGGCATTTTTAAAAAATGTAATTGTTTCTAGTCTCGGGTCAGGGTGTAGAAGTCAGTTGAATATGGTCAAATAATGATTTTATTATGAAGTATTTAGATGCATCATGTTACAGCTATTGGCTTATAATCTCTTTGGGTGTTTATCTGTTACTGAGCGCCATACTCTGTACCTCATAAGCCACACCTATTAAGGTGCAGCTGGACAGGCCAGTGCTGTGGACGCCAAAGAGTGCAGGATCTGTGGGAAGTGAGTGGTACTGAGGTGCCAGAGAATGTTCTAGACCTGAATGTCGTCATATTTCGGCTAATCCCTAAACTTGTCTCATCACAGTTACACTGCCTAGTACAGGCCAAGAACTACAGCCGCGGTGCTTTTTTAGATGCTGGCCATTCCAATTGCTAATCATAATGATCTGGCTTTTAATACCATGTCTAAATGAGTACAGCCACATTTGTTCTGCTCTCCACATTATTGTGTACGCTGGCATGAGTGTGAGGTTAAAAGATTGATTGTGTTGTGGTTTCCATATGCAATAATTTTTTTTTTAAAATGAATAAATGTATACAGGGATGTTTTGATGAAGTAAAGTCTGTTATTTTGATGGGCAGCAATCCTGACCAATGACAATTTTACGAGTTGTAAGCAGGTTGGTATTATATTTATTGAAATGTCTTCTGAGGGCAGCATTGCAACCCTAGCCCTAAACCTAACCCTAACCCTCTCGCTGATTGGATGGCTGAAAGAACCAATCACATGCAATGCTGCCCTCAGAAGACATTTTAATAAATATAACACCAACCTGCGAGTTGTAACCCATAATAAAAACAAAACCTGGCTGATGCTGCCTTCAGAGCTCTAATGTGGCACGCACCTATATAATCGGGAATCTCCCCCAAATTCACTGCAGTATGAACATTCCAAGCCTTGTGTCCCTTTATTAAAGAGATGTATGATTGAGATTAAACTTTCTAAATTTAATTAGAGTCAATAGGAAAAATGCTGAATTAATCCAAATGAGGTGAAATAGGTATTTAGTGTAAAATTGCCGTTTCACAGAAATGAGTTTATTGGCTTTCAGTCAATCTTTGCAAACATGGGTGCAAAGAAAAATCCAGTGTACTTTCTCCCTCTCCCTCTGTTTCTGTCTCTCTTTTTTTCTATCTCTATCTCTGTCTTTCTCTTTTTCTTTCTCCTATCTCTCTGTTTAAAGGTGGACAATTATTCAGTCCCTCTTTGTTTATGTCATCAGTTTACATGCAAAGCAGAAAACATGAACCAGACCTTCATGAATCCTTAAAAAGCCCTTATTCTTGCAGACGAACGGTGTGAGGAGGCAGCAGCGCATGATAAAGAACCGTGAGTCTGCCTCACTGTCCCGTATGAAGAAGAAGGAGTACTTGCTGACCCTGGAGGCCAGGCTGAAGGTGGCGCTGTCCGAGAACGAGAAGCTCAAGAGTGAGAACGGCTCACTAAAGAAGCAACTGGAGGGTCTAGTCACAGAGGTAAGAATGCCGACCCAACAGCCCGATGCAACTTTGCAATCACAGGCCTGAGATCCGTCAATTGAGGCCAGTGTCACGCGAGTTATTTTTCCTAGGTTTTCCTTAATTTGTGTGGTTGACATACAACTTAATGTATAGGATGTAAATGTAGACCAAAATGTACAAGAGTGGTCTGTGGAATGTTTATTTGACAGCCAGTCACAAACAGAAATCAATCAATGTGATGGATGGTTTCCCTTTTTTAACCTTCCAGAATAATGTGATGAAAGCTACAGCCCCCAAAAGACGAACTGTGTGTCTCCTGGTGGTCCTTGTGTTCCTCATGATGAATGTTGGCTCGCTGAGGTAATTCCAAAAGCCATGTTTTCAGTCAACTATCTGGATTTGAGGGCCCCTCCATCATAGAACCAACTTTAATCTTTGTTTGAGATTTTGTAGTTTATCATGTCTTACTGACCTAGCCTTGAGACTTAGCCATAGTGTACTGTGTGTACTATATTCAATGTTCATGTCTATGGATAGCTGCTACGTTATGATAGAACTGTGCTTTATCTGTCCTGTTTAGTAGTATGCACTTATTGTACATCGCTTTGGATAGAAGTGTCAAATGAATGTAATATAATTAAATGATAGAATCTTAATAACAAACCTCTTGGGCCAACTTGTGAAAAATAGTATTTGATTAGGGCCCAAATCTCACACCTCATGAGTCACGAGTGTGAGTTGTTTCCTGCTTCCATGCATCTCCTGTATCTGTGTTAGCGCTTGAATTTATGAGTCCAGTCCTACAGGTACATTATGTTATAACACTCGCTTGTAATCATTTTTTGTAACTGTAGACCAAATGGGTTAGCTGTTGTCACTTCAACAGACAGTAGTCCTGTGTTCAAAGCATGCCGGGATAGAGTAAGTGTGAAGCTTTGAAGCTGTTGACATCCACAGATGGAGTTGATCATGTCGTTTTCAAAGCCGGCCTTAAATGTAATTGCAGCACAATACAGTTTTAATTTTATGTATGAGGCAGATGCCAGGCACTAAGATTTGTAGTTTTAAATCAATTGATATTCAAATCCCCCCCCCCCCCAAAGCCAAATCCAGAAAAAATACAATTCGTCAATACGTCAGTAGGCTATTAGAGCTACAGATGATTCGGCCAATCATAAAAATGCCACATCTAAATAATATATTTCTCAAATATCTGATTGGTTGGTTTGGCAATATAAAACATGGAGATGCAGCGAGAGAGGGAGAGAGATAGAGAGGTCCGTTTTTTAATCAATATATGCTGTCTCTTCTGGATAAATAACTGTTACACATTGCTTAGGATATACTATTCACTAGCCTAGCTTACTCAGTGAGTTGAGGATAGTGGCGAGAGTCTCCATCTGGGAAATTTGATTTTCAATAGATTGATTACATGTTGCATCTAGCCTAGTTGTTTTAGCTGCGATTCTGCAAAACATCTGCAGCATTGCATTAGCTGGCTGCGCGTGTGTGTGCGCGCCCGTGTGTGTGTCGTAGTCTACTGCGTGTTGGCTAGTCAGCCTTACTTTTCTCAAACTTTGGAATACTTCACATATATTAAAATACACTATCATATATCTGTCTCTCTCTCTCTTATATTCTCTATCACTCTCACGGCGAAACGGCAGCCGTCAATAGAGGCAAGCCCCCCAGCGTCTCAGGCATAAAGAGGGGGAGTATGGCTAAAATATCAATGAAAATGATGAGCCAGTTACAGTAACGTAGTTTCACATGTAAATAGAAAATGGCACTAAGAGACTGAAATGATGAAGGAATATAGCTCATCTTTAATAGACTTGTCCTCATGTAAGATGAGGGGGGTGGAGGCGGGTTTAAAATGTAATAAAAGTATCTTATCCACGAATATACCGATTAGCCTATACTTTAGCTTTATATGAAAGCATCTCAAATCTCATCTAGGGCTCATCTAGCTGGAATGTTCATAAATTCAACATTTTATTTTAGAAAATGCCCTGTGTGAGGTTGTGTAGAAATGCAGGAAATTAGTTTTAAAAGGCTAAACTTTTTATGGGGGAGGACCCCCAGACCACCCACTAGTTCACCCTCTCCCCTTGTGCCCCACCGACATCTCTTCATGCCCCCCCAATCAAAGCAGTCTAGAAACGGCCCTGTTCAAATGGTAGTTCAACCAAAAATATTTTCTACCATTCTAAATGATTTGCTAAGTTTTTTTTGTGTGTGAGTTTGCTGTCTACATGAACCCACATCCACCAACAGCTAACATCGTTTGTGTCAATGTATGAAAATAATTGTAATCTCTATAGACACAGGTGGTACTTCCAAATGAAACGCATGGCTGAACAGCTTGTTACCTGTGGGTACATAGCCTCCCATTGTTTTAAGAGATTGATGCTACTGATGCTAGCCGTTGTGGGATGTAGGTTCATGTAAACACCAAATTTGTGAAAAACCCATGGCTCTTTAATGACACAAATAGTTTTCTTCATATTGTTCATTGCTCGTGTACAGTGGGTACACGTTGCAGTTGTCTAATAACTTCCCCCGCATGCTGTTTGCTTGGCCATTCTTTTTAATGGAAACCGGGCTTCACCCAAATGGAGCTGATTAAGCGCAGGACTGGAAAGTTGGACGACGGCGAGGCAGCCTGGGCTTTTCCATGCTCTCAGGCTTTGAAGGACTCAAAATGTGCAGCTTTTCTTCCAAGCTGAAGAAATACATTAATTTGTTTGATAAAGCCAAAGTGAATATGTTTCGCTGGTATGTGCTGTCAACTGTGCCCTGTGAAAGTTTTTTGGAACATAATATTAGTTCGATAATAAAAATGTTTGTTTGGAAGCTTCTAGCAAGTTTATCTTTGGATTGGATTTGCATACTTTGAGATTTTCCTGAGCTCTTTTCAGATCTGTGAGCCCAGTTCAACATTTGTATTGCTTTGTTCAATCATATGAGCAGAAAGAGAGCATTAATCCTGCCGTGATTTGAGTTATAAGGCGTCTCCCATTTACCTTATTCCAGGTTTGAGAATATCTGAATATGTCTCTCTATCCCCACCTCTCAGTACATTGTCATATTGCATATGAATATATGATCTGTAATTGAGTAGTTTGGTGTTAGAAATTTAAGAATGCTTGGTACTGCAAATCAAGTAAGTAGTTCACAGCAGATATATCTCCCAATTCCTTGTGAATTACATCAAGCCCTCTTGTTATGCTGTGACATTCATGCTTCTAATGCATGGCCATGAATCGATGATCTTTAACGCACATCTTAGCAAAATGTATGTAAGTATAGGTGGCTCTCTTGGTCCATTAAGACCGCTTACTTTTTTATTAAAAATGTATGCAAACATTTTGTGTAAACATACAGTTAAGTGATCCTAAAGGTTGTCCTCTCTGGGGCTTTTGTGAGGGTCAGATAGCATGCAGCTGGTTTGATATCCAATCTGGACGATGTCTATGTTTCCCCCCCAGGCTGTTGGATGGAGACTCCAGTTCTAAGCTGTCAACTGGGACCTTGAACAGTGGCAGACATCTGCTCGACTTCTCCCCTGACACAGAGAGCCTCATAGGCCGGGAAACACCTGAAACCGCCATTCCTCAGGCCCCTGACAGGTAATAATGCGACGCATGTTGGCATGCTGTGCTTGCCTCGCTGGAAGTGGTCCTTAAAAACCTGGTATAGAACTTTAACTCCTCATTTGTAAATTAGTTTTGAGGCCTGGATTTGTGGTGTGCTGCAGTGAGGTGATGCTCGGACTTAATTCCCTCGTCTACTTAATGCGTCAACCGTTAAATGTCCGTAAAATGTCAGAAACTATTTTGGTTTAATTTGTAGCATTTAAACAAGGTCATTGCATAAGAAAGCCCAATGAAGTCAGCCCAGCTGGGAAGGCAGACTGTCATGCACAATGACTAAACTGGGTGTGAGGTTATGGAACGCTCCATTTGTGCTGTTTTCCCTCTGAGGGGTTAGTTCTACTTCTATATTCTGCCTGATGCCGTTACTGGGGTCTGTTTGCAGACCGACTAAAAGTTGTTTATAGACATCTGATCACTTATTCTTATGGTACATGCATGATGATTATTATTTTTACATATCAATATTGCTACCAACTGGCATGTTCAGGCAGGAAAGGCCCCTTTGTAAAGCTAAAGGAATATTGGTTTTGAATAAAATAACAAAACGGGCCAATGCGTGGGATAAAAAAGTGCGGTTTTTTTGTTTTTTTTTTGTTGTAGAGCCTGGATGAATTTAGCAACATCACCTTTAAAAAAACAAATGACCTGACAGACATGGCTCAATCGGACATCACACGGCACGCCGGGACAAGTGCGCCCGCATTGTTTCTGTCAATGTACCAAAAGCATCTGTTTCCAATGTTTGTGTGTTACATGGTGATGGTACTTGCAGAGCGTTTAGTCTGTGGCCTGCTTTTACTTCCCTTATTTAGACTCAGCTCACACACCATTAAACCTCAGCTCTCCTTTTGAGCCCACTAGGCACTCCCAAAATTGTTGACTCACTACAAGATCTGTACGGTACAGTTTAAGGCCCAGCATTGGCTCTGATAGGAGAAACCATGTTTGGCCCAGAGTCAACTGTAGAAGGAATTCACTGTTGTCTGGTGTGTTAATGATGTTCTTAATTTCATGTGGGGAATTAACATGTAATTGTTTAATTGTCTCCGTATATGGGCTGTGCATGACAGGATAAACTCAGCACTGGCGAGTTCATGCCAGTAATTCATAGATGGCTAGCTAGGTAAATTCTTAGCGGGTAGAGCAGTCTTTTATTAACATGAATAATAACCTGATAGCTAAAATTAATAACCGGAATGAATAACCAGATGCTAAGCTAACAATAAATTATCTAAATCTCAAAATACACAAATGAGCATCAAACTATATTGTCTGACAGTATTTGGTCTGAAGTTTATCAAATCTAGCTTGATTGTGAAATTGTTTGTAGAATTATTAAAACTGGAATGCCAGGCGACTATTTCCGGTATAAATCCAGTGTAAATGTAAATACATGAAATGACCACAGGATGGCTGTGAGAACAGTTATTACTTAATTACCAGTTATTACTTAAGGCAGTATACTCTCTGGTTTTAACTACATATCGTTCAAAATAAAAATAAATTAAATGTGTACATAATCAGACTGCATGTTGAAAGCATGACTGCTGACGTGTAAGATGAAATGTTGTGGGTCCTATGTAGTTTAAGCTGCATATTTAACGTCTATGACGAAGCCTGAGAGCTGCTGTTCTTGGAGGAGCTGGTTCCACAGTTTGGGGAAGAAGGCCTGTTAAAGAGCATGGCATTGCGTTAAAATGACATCACTCTGCTGAAGTCATACTGGCCCGGTTCTGACCGCAGTAAATGGGTGTGGACTCTGGATGCTTTCGGGCTCACCAGGAGCAGCGCTGCCTACCTGCTTAGAGCCTGTGAACGCACTGGGGCCGTCAGAGCCTGTGAACGCATCGGGGCCGTCAGGGTCAGAGCCTGTGAACGCATCGGGGCCGTCAGAGCCTGTGAACGCATCGGGGCCGTCAGGGTCAGAGCCTGTGAGCGCATCAGGCCGTCAGGGTCAGAGCCTGTGAGCACATGGGGGCCGTCAGGGTCAGAGCCTGTGAGCACATCGGGGCCGTCAGGGTCAGAGCCTGTGAGCGCGTCGGGGTCAGAGCCTGTGAGCGCATCGGGGCCGTCAGGGTCAGAGCCTGTGAGCGCATCGGGGCCGTCAGGGTCAGAGCCTGTGGGCGCATCAGGCCGTCAGGGTCAGAGCCTGTGAGCACATGGGGGCCGTCAGGGTCAGAGCCTGTGAGCACATCGGGGCCGTCAGGGTCAGAGCCTGTGAGCGCATCGGGGCCGTCGGGGTCAGAGCCTGTGAACGCATCGGGGCCGTCATGGTTCCCGCAGTGGCTCCTCTCAGGACAAGGAATAGGTTTTGTTGCAGCAAGTGAGTGACACGGTTTGGCTCCTTCCTTCTCTTTCCCTCAATCTCTTCTTCCCTCTCTCCCTCTTCTCAGATACGAGGCCCCCGTCCCGGACAAGAAGGCGCTGATGGTGGTAAAGGAAGACCCCCTCTTCCTCGGGCCCCCGCCTCCATGCCAGCCCTCCATTAACAGGACCAAGTCTATCATGTCAGCACCCCTTCGATTGACTTGGCACATTCCCAGTGTCTGTGCTGACCTCGCCCTCTTGCTGGCCAGTTAGCTTTTGCTGAGTTGGCTAGTTGCTGAGTTAGCTGGACAACTGCAGTTCCTGAGTAAAACCCGGAACCCTCCCAAATCTGGAGCATGGACTGAAGTAAAAAGAGCTGTTCTGGGTTTTACTCAGTGCCGTTATCGAGCTAACTGGATAATCCTGCTTTGCGAAATCCCCCCCCCAAGTATAGCTTGTTGGCTGCAGGTCTGTTTGAGTGACGGCTCTTGTCCGCCGCAGGATGGCTCATGAGCTGCGGGGGTGGGTCCATCGGCACGAAGTGGAGAGGACAAAGTCCAGACGGATGACCAACACCCAGCAGAAAACCAAAACAATCCCGGTATGCTGACGAAAACAACCGTTGGACTCATTGACAACAGGGCTCTGTCTCGGCCGCTCCTCACACTTTCGCTCATGCCAGCATTGTTATTTTTTTACCGTGCAAAGTACCGCCAAGTCTGAGCTACTCGCAAAATGTTCACATTGTTGAAGTGTTTTGGTACCTCACAGGGTTTTTTATGTTTATTGAATGATACTTACAAAGCGTATTAAGCTCTTTGGGTCTTGGCGCTGCTTAGCGTCTGTAAATAGATTTAAAAGTCTGTTTACCTTTAGCCTGACAATTCGTGGACAGCGCGCAGATAGCTTTCTGAGCCTGACAATGCACGGACAGCGCGCGGATAGCTCTCAGTGAGGTTGAAAATGATCCAGCTGCCCTGGGAACGTATAAACAGTCTTTCCAGTGAAAAGTTTTTTTTTTGTGTGTCTTTAGATTCTCCCGCTTTGTCTCCGCTGCCTGGAATCATCTGAAAGCTTTCAGTGTCTGCTGTGACACTGACGGATTGACCACTCACGCTAATGCGCTGCCGCAGAATATTTCGCCGATATTTGACTAATCTCATTTGTCGTGGAGAGCTCTCCACTAGGTTCCATTGAGTTTCAGCTGAAGAATGTGGCTGGTGAAACAGAGGATTTGTCTCTGTCAGATAGGAACCTGAAAATCCTGATCTGTTTTTAAAGCTCTACACGAGTGACTGAGTGACAGAAATGTTAAGTTAAGATTGCTGTTGTGGAGGCAAAACGAGACACATAATTGAGGAATATGGTGTTCTAAAGCTAACCTGTGTCAGCAGTCATGCCACAGTAAGGTTAAAGCACATGTCAAAGTCTGAAATATCCTGTGAAAAGGAAAGAATGGCATGATCCTGTTGGCTAGTGCACATCTGTGTGGAAAGATCTCTCCTCGTCAGGTTTCGAGGTGCTATCGAACTGAAATCCACTTTCTGTAGCTTGCCCTGTAAAGGGAACGTGTGTCCATCCGTGTCATGGAGCTTTGCACAGGAAATGCTTTGATCTGTGATGTAATTCCTGTCCTCAAGGCTGCTGGTTTCCTGTCAGAGTTTTCTGAAGGAAGTAAGTCATTTGTGGAGTCGTTTGGTCCTGACTGGATCGTGTCAGCATTGGGCCCCTTAAACTTCAAGGGATTTGTCAGAAATAGGATGCCCAAGGTAGATCGAATAACAACTGCAGCATGGTTTTTGGTCGCATTTGCTTTGTATATTTTGTTTCGCTGGAATTAAGTGGCTTGTGAGCTCAAAGGCAAAGCCTTTTAACAAACAGATGTAAACACTTTGCATGGCCCAGTTTTTAGATCTAGATTATGAACAGGCGCTCTTTCCATCCCAGCATTCTCAGGGGCAGCAGGGGAAAGGGTCTGTCCATGTATTATTGACTGGCCTCCAATAGTCAAGGAACACTAGTTTTAGTATGAGTTAAACTGGTTTGCAGAGGTAATACAATACATTGGGTGTTTTTCCTAGATATAAAGGGACAGTTGAAACCATGTTTTTGCATGAGAAATGTTTGTATAACGGTATGAAGAGCTTTTTTCTGAACAGAGTAAGCACGTATTGGTTTATGTTTCAGCAGTGCTTGCATATACTGCATTTGCTCCGCTAATGTGTGAGCGTGTGAATGGGAAGTCATTCCAATAGTGCTTTCATATTTCACTGTGCAGTGACGAACCTTTTTTTGTTTTTTTTAAATAACATAACGGCTGCCAAGGGGCGTGTGTGTGTTCCGCTCAATGCTTTAGACCCTGCAGGTTTTTGATGTGGTGATCCCAGTCTCTTTCTTCAGATTTGACCAACATTGTGAACTCTCTTCCTTTTTGTCCCATGACATTTTTCTAAATCAGTCAGCTGTAGAAGTACTTGCACTCTCAAACACACACACACACACACACACACACACACACACACACACACACACACACACACCTCTGCACAGTAGGTTCATGAAAAATGTTCCTGTTTTCATTGACTGTTCCCCCTGGTCTTAGGACTCGGGACTCATGCAGGTTTTGACAGTAATGTGTAGTGTAAAATGAAATACGCAGGCAGGGAGAAAGTTTGTTAGAGTAAGCTCGAAATTCGATCGGGGGTTCGATCCCAGGTTCTGCCAGATCCGAGCATTAGCCGGTGCCCTGTGGGAGCGGCAGCTGGCGGCTGCGAGGGGTTCGGAGAGAATCGCTCCGCTCAGAACGGCCCTGGGCGAGTTGGAATCACGGTCAGGAGCTCGAGGAGTCGCGCCCTGTAGAGGACGTGGCGCCCTCCTTCCTACTACCGGGTGACAGGGTTGTGAAGCGATGATTCTCTAGCGGTTGCTACACGGGAGGAATTTAATTAGAATAGGGGCTCAATTGGCTACCAAATTGGGAGACAATTGAAAGAAAATCAGAAACAAAATTGTTTTCAGAGTAAGCTCGAAATTCTAAACTCCCCACAGTCTGTCGCAGGGCTTTCTCTGGGTTTACACAGTCTACAGTGGTCAGGACCTCGCCGGGGGATGTGGGGCGGGGCGGTGTTTGTTGTGGGTGGGGGTTGCCCTCCTGTGAGGATTAGGCCACAGTGTCTTGCACAAAAAGCAAGTGAATTGGTTTTAAAATCAATCAGTTAAGCAGAGACGGGCATAGGCAACAACATCTCATCACTGATTTTATGATGATATCTTACTGTATGCTGAAAACCTTGGGAGTGTTCAAAAAAGACAGGACTAGAGAAGGGGATAAGTGCTTTGATACTAAGCAGAGGTCAAGATAAATGCATTCTTGAAATGTAGACTCCTAAGGAAGAAGTAAAGAATGGAGTTTAGAACTTGACGTAATTCGCTTTACGTGGAAGCATCACAGACAGTGGTTTATTTTGTATATAAATAAATGCAAATAAATTAATGCATGTTAAAATGAATTCCACCCTCTTGGAAATGTGAACTGTCAATTGTGTATCAACAGAAAACAGACTCTTTTGATCAGTTGCATAACTGGCCGTTGTTTCAGTCTAGCGGACAAAGAGCATTGTTTAGTTTTCTTCATCTTGAGCAAAAAAAACCAACTGCAATGAAGTTAACTTAAAAAATATTCAGTGCTTTTTAAAATATGGACTGCTTGATGATTTAGATGGGGGGGTGGGGGGGGGAATGTTTGAGTCTTTATTTTTGCCTTGTCATTAGACAACAACATGCCAGCATGCATCTTTCATAACTCACAACATCCTTGCGACGTTGTGAGCCTTGGCTGTGTGTTTCAGTTCGTTGCATGCAGGTCCACATTCCAGTATTGATTGGCTTGCATAAATACAGTGTCCAGTTTTGAAAAATTTGTTAGCGAGAGCTGGCTTTTACTCTTAAAGGGATAGTTCACCCATTTTGAAAAATGTTATATTGTTATTGTTTTATTTACCCCACTTCATAAACACAACAGGCGGAGTGATACTAAAACTTACCGGCTCTCTTACCAGATGTTCATAACTGAAATCTAAACATAGGCTGAAATGACATAATCACATACAGTAATTTGAGCGAAGATATCGTCCTTGTGCACTCGGTAATCATATGTGAGTTTTTGTTTCCTGTTGTACTAGATAATTTTTAGCAATCATTTTTAGACTTTAAATCATTTTAAGACATAAAATGATTTTGTTAGGTCTTTTCTACATTAATGGCCATTTTCCCAGAGGGTGCTTGAGTAAGTCTCCCACGCTTGCTATTCTGCTGAGAAGACCCTGGGAAAAGTGTTTTTAACTAGAGGGAAGATTCTTAAGCAGATGTTTAT
Organism: Ilyophis sp. 1 JC-2022; assembly: GCA_022702515.1. Classification (NCBI taxonomy): domain Eukaryota; kingdom Metazoa; phylum Chordata; class Actinopteri; order Anguilliformes; family Synaphobranchidae; genus Ilyophis; species Ilyophis sp. 1 JC-2022. Next base: position 96,031,396 of record CM040403.1, on the reverse strand, counting down.
AGTCGTAGCAGGTGTTCCATTGAAGGCAGTCTGAACATTTCCTGTCATTATATCTCATGGTATATGTGCAGATTGGCGTGTACGCTCGGACTTTACGGCTGATTAGTGTGTGACGCCATTATCGCCCCTGTCTGACAGTCGGCTCTATTATACCTACCCCCTTTGAACTGTTTATTTTGGAGCTACGCAGTGTTAGGAGAAGATTCCATTTGGCTCTCCTCATTGCGGAGGAGATGTTCTGAGGGGTCTCGCTCCTTCACATGTTTCTGCCGATTTGAGTAATGTGTTTGTGAGAGGACGTGGGGGAATGGGAACAGGTGGATCAAACGATGTGAAGTCACTGTGCCGCCTCCTCTCCAGCTGTGGATCGGGACGGGAGTTTTCCGTTTTTTTTTCTCGCAATCCTTTCCCTCAGTCTTCAGGGCTCTCGGAGGTGACCACCTTCGAATCCACCAACTGCTGCAGAGGGAATGCTGAAGCACGATTCGCCAGTTATTCTGTCCGTTCGCAAGGTTTTATTTTCTAGTAAAATAGACGTCGAAAGAATAACGATGTCAGAACACAGCCTAAGAGCACAGCGATGCGGGAGCGCAGCCCTAGCTCTAGTTCAGTCTGTCCCGACTCTGTTCACATATTATCACGTCATTCTGAGTTGACCACTCGAGCTACTGTGTCTACTTTCGCACCCAGCCAGCCAAAACAGTGCATTTGTTCGCCTCCATTAAGCTTATTACAAGATGTGTGGGATACTGATTCCATTCCAGCATTGCTATGTGTGTTCAGCTGTCCTTCTGTCACACATATGCTGACAGATTTTTTTCTGGTCTGTGATTCCTATTGTCAGCTATAGTCTAGAATACACTCCTTGTAATTCACAAGCTTTTTTGTGGCCACCGCTCCACCATTGGTATGAAAATACAATGTAAATAAGACACTTGATCCGCCTGTGTTCTTTTTTTCAAATAAGTCTTCTATGACCACTGTATTGCTAAAGTGTAATTCAAAGCATATTTTCTACAACATATTAAATTTTTTTGGGGATAGGTCTGGCATCTTACAGACGCGTCCTTAAATCAATCTTTTTCCTTATTCTGAAATTGCTGCTCCTGTGGTTGATTTTCTCTGGAAAGTGGTGCCATGGCAGCAGATGTGCGCAGCGCGAGTCTGCCCTCTGCATACTGCCCACAGGCCATTCTCACTTCTCGCCTCGCCAACCCTTATCTTCTCTTCCGCAGAAATCCCCAGACAAGAAGGCTGAAGTTGCTCAGATTGGAAGTGTCCAGTACACTGATATGTCTGAAAAGTGAGTCTTCTACCAGCTCCCATCCCATTAAACATACAAGCAAGCAAACCAGTAAACACCTAAACCAATAAATTGAATAAATATATTTTAATTCAAGTCCTGCAGTAATTTCATCCGGGCAATGTATGTCTCATGCGCCTTGTGTGCATATCTTTGAGTGTTTACGTTTGGGTTTTATAGTTTGTTTTTAAGCCTTCCACGTTGTTGTAATGCTGTAGATGCACTCCATAAATCAGTGTTAGTGTGGATTAATTTACTCCTGGCCTCAATGATGTGGCTCTGCCCTCGGGCAATGTTCTCTGTGCTATGATCCTGCTGTAGGCCCACAATGGTGCCCTTGGGTAAATCGCTTCTGTAACTCTGCTGAAGCCTGTAGCACTCTAAACTCCTGCAAGGGCTTGCTTGTGGTCCTGTGACACTGTACACTGAAAGACAATAACCATTTCCTCCTCATTATTTCCCTAAGGCTACATTCCTCATTTAGCTCGCCGCCGGTACAGTGTTTTGTGATGGAATAGAGAGGATGAATGGGATGGGATATCCTGCAGGAGAAATGCGATAGGATACTGTGGCCACCGACGCAATTAATCAATTAAATTAATGATTTTTTTATGTTGGTTCCTGAAGAACTGCTTTTATTTTCTAGTAAAATCTGTGAAGACGGAACAACAGTGTCAGAACACAGCCCAAGTAGCACAGTAATGTGGGAGCACAGCCCTGGCTCTAGGCCCAAGTAGCACAGCAATGTGGGAGCACAGCCCTAGCTCTAGGCCCAAGTAGCACAGCAATGTGGGAGCACAGCCCTGGCTCTAGGCCCAAGTAGCACAGCAATGTGGGAGCACAGCAATGTGGGAGCACAGCAATGTGGGAGCACAGCAATGTGGGAGCACAGCAGTGTGGGAGCACAGCAGTGTGGGAGCACAGCAATGTGGGAGCACAGCCCTAGCTCTAGACCCAAGTAGCACAGCAATGTGGGAGCACAGCCCTAGCTCTAGACCCAAGTAACACAGCAATGTGGGAGCACATCCCTAGCTCTAGACCCAAGTAGCACAGCAATGTGGGAGCACATCCCTAGCTCTAGACCCAAGTAGCACAGCAATGTGGGAGCACATCCCTAGCTCTAGACCCAAGTAGCACAGCAATGTGGGAGCACATCCCTAGCTCTAGACCCAAGTAGCACAGCAATGTGGGAGCACATCCCTAGCTCTAGACCCAAGTAGCACAGCAATGTGGGAGCACAGCCCTAGTTCTAGACCCAAGAAGCACAGCAATGTGGGAGCACAGCCCTGGCTCTAGGTCCAAGTAGCACAGAAATGTGGGAGCACAGCCCTAGCTCTAGACCCAAGAAGCACAGCAATGTGGGAGCACAGCCCTAGCTCTAGACCCAAGAAGCACAGCAATGTGGGAGCACAGCCCTAGTTCTAGACCCAAGAAGCACAGCAATGTGGGAGCACAGCCCTGACTCTAGGCCCAAGTAGCACAGAAATGTGGGAGCACAGCCCTAGCTCTAGACCCAAGAAGCACAGCAATGTGGGAGCACAGCCCTAGCTCTAGACCCAAGTAGCACAGCAATGTGGGAGCACAGCCCTAGCTCTAGGCCCAAGTAGCACAGCAATGGGGGAGCACAGCCCTAGCTCTCGGCCCAAGTAGCACAGCCAGGTTTCACAGTACAGACCATTTCACAGCGCTGAGCTCATAGATGGGAAGAAGGTCTTTCTATTTTCCAGATCTTCCTCAATCTGGCAGAAATGTATATTTCTCACGTACATTGGTATCAGTTGATTTTAAAGGGTTCTGAGCATTGTGGCTAGGTTATTGACAGCCCTTTTCCTCTCCCCCCGAAGGAGTCCCGGTAGTGAACTTCAGGTGTACTACGCCCCACACCGCAGCCACTACGACTTCTTCGACGAGATCCATCGCAGGGGAGACACCTTCTACATTGTGTCCTTTCGCAGGGTGAGCATAGCATGCATACACAAATATTATTTGTATACAGCATACTATAGAGTTATGCACAGTAGGCATACTTTGCAAACACTCCACGGATGTCAAATTAGGCGAGATTTTAGTCATTTCAGACTCCCACATTGATGTTCGGTTTGTTACTGTAGAAATGAACAAAAGCTTTAAGCTCAGCCGAATAGAGCCAGTTATGCAGTGTTTAGTGAATGTGCCAATCTTTGAATTGGCATATTCACCGTTCCAGACCCAGGGTGCTGTCCAAGTGATGGAGCAGATGAGCTCCATGCCTCCTTTAAATCATAATGAGTCATAATAAAGTTATGAGGAATGAATCCCTTCCACTTCCAAAAGGCTGCAGTGCTGAATAATTGTTTAACGGCATATTATTATTGTACAAAATTAACAAAAGGTAAAGCAACCAATTTAAACAAATGAAGATAAAACCCTGACTCGAGGCAGGAAGTATTTTAGTTGACATTTCTCAGATTAGGGAGAGAGTTAAATTTGATGTCCTTTAATAAATGTATAATTTGGAGAAAGAAAAGTACTACTCTGGCATGTTTTCCTCCAAGGCTCATGGGGAGTCCACAAATGGATTGTGATGCTTTTGCACCTGTTACACTGTTACTAGTACCATTAATAATGAAATGGGATTCACAAAACATCTGCAGTGGGTGGAAATGCATATTTCAATTGTGTTATCTACATGGATTTGAGTGCCAGAGTGACTCATTTTTATGCAAATGGAGCTCAATACAGAGCGTGTCCAATTCACAATGCGACCACAATTTACAACTTGCAGTAAGCATGGATACTTTAAGACATTCTGAAACCTGCCGGTAATTCAGCACAATCTATTTAAAAGCCATGGAATGTGTAAACTTGCCAGTAACCATGGCGACTGTCATAGTTGCGAGACAAAGACACGACATGTTAGGCATGCAAAAGAGCAGATATTCCATCGAAGGGTGTCCCTCTTTGAATTAACAGACAGAAATTATTGGTTTGTTCAAGCTGAGTCATACAATAGTACAATTGCTTGATGACAAATATACTATTGAACCTGCTAACTGTAATTTGTGTCCTGCTGTAATTTAAGTCAGCTATTTATTGTACAGAGACAAATATTCACAGTTGTGTTAAAAAAAAATAGCAGTACAACATGAGTAACCTGATGAACCACTGTTATTAGTAGTAGTGATATTTCTGCATGGCAAATAATTTACTTGTAGATGTAGTAGTGTAATAGAAAAACAACAGACCCAACTGTCATGACATGCACGCTGCTTCAAAAAAAATTAGTGAAAAAATTAATTGTGTCATTAATTGTCCTTTATTAAGGAAGACGGTGAAGCAAATGTTTCACACATTGTTATAAAATATATTTTCTTGTGAATTGTAAAGTAAAATCCAAACATTGTTCGGAGGAGCAACGTAATTTGATTAAAAAGTTGATTGTAGAGGGGAAAATTTATAAAGTGCAGCAAATTATAGGATGCTCAGCTAAAAAGATCTCAAATGCTTTGAAATGGCAACAAAAACCCGGAACTCGCGGAAGAAAACGAGCAACTACTGTTAAAACAGATAGAAGAATAGTCAGAATGGCAAAGATTCAGCCAATCATCACCTCCAGAAAGATCAAAGATGATCTAAAATTACCTGTAAGTGCTGTTACAGTCAGAAGGCCGATCGAAGCTAAGCTATCAGCAAAAAGCCACCGTAAAGCACCATTGTTGAAAAAACGGCATGTGCAGAATCGGCTAAAATCTGCCAAGGAAAACATTGATTGGCCCATAGAGAAATGCCGTAACATTCTATGGACTGATGAGAGTAAAATTGTTCTTTTCGGGTCTAGTGGTCGTCAACAGTACGTCAGACGACCCCCGGGGTCTGATTCAAAGCCACAGTACATGTGAAGACAGTGAAGCACATGTCGGCAAAAAAAAATGGTATGGGGTGGGGGGGTGGGCCTTATCAGGGGGATCAGGATCAGTTTGAATACATGAAAATAATACTAGAAATTATGGTGCCGAATTATGAGAAATGCCGAAAGAAGTTAAAAGAAAAATAATCTTCAAAAATTTCAGTTGTTTTTTTTTGTTTGATTTTGAGTTTGAAATTTTTTTTTTTTTTTTTTTTTTTTTTTTTTTTTTTTTTTTTTTTTTTTTTTTTTTTTTTTTTTGATAAAAAATAAAAAAAATTAATTTTTTGAAATTGAATGTGTAAATTGAATTGAAATGTTTTTGAATCCTAAAAAAAATTTAAATTAAAAAAAACTATTTATTTAATTCACTTTTTTTTAACACACTGCTATTTATTTGAACACAACTGTACACCTACTCCCATTTGTTGTTTAACCCCATAAAAAACTTTCAGAATGGTCCAATTCTATGAATTTGACATGGCCTGTTAAGTTGATTCAAGAAATATTGAAGAGGTCCATTTGCTGGCCATTCAGCCGATTTGTGGCCGTATAGTTTCTTTTTGTAGACATTATTAGTCATGCACCTTTATGCGTACGGCAAACTAAAATGAATCCTTTATGGAATACATTACATTACATTATAGGCATTTAGCAGACGCTCTTATCCAGAGCGACTTACACAGCATTTTTGCATTTATACATAGTATCCATTTACAGCTGGATATATACTGAAGCAATTCAGTGAAAGTACCTTGCTCAGGGTACAACGGTGTGTCCCCTACGTGACTCTCGAACCTGCCTTTCTTTCGGTACCAAAGTTCCTTAACCACTGTACTACACTGCCGCCCATGACAGGCGACTTTCAGGCAACTTTTTGTTGAATCTATGACTGCTGAATTTAGAAAACAGTTTATAGAAAATAGAAGCAGCTTTTTAACTGGCAGATTTGATCTTCCACATTACATTGTCATTGAGTCTCTGCTCATTTTGAGAACCCTCAGCTATTACCGATGCCTCATTTCAAATATAAACCATTTTCCTTTGGTCCTTCTTTAAAATCATCCCATCTTGTTATGCGTCACTGCATCCAGCAACACCTACAGCACTGATATTGTGTTTCATTCAGTTCTAATCCTTCTGTTGTTAAATTTCTTTAATTTAGTCTTTGAAAGTTAACATTGACTCACGTTGCCATGACCGCCCGCTCCTGTTCAGAAAAGCTGACATTTCTCTTTATGACATTGTCTCACATTGTTTTCAGTCCTACCCATGTGTCTTTATCTTGTGCTTTTGAACTGGCACTCCTTAACTATGTGCCATGATTGTGTTGGTTGCTCTATTTCCATCAGTACTAGTGAATCAGTTGATAATAACAAGGCGTGGATAGCGTTCAGAGCTGATGCACAATAACTAATACTAACTGTGCTCTGCACTCTTTCCTAGTGGATCTCTCACTAACCTAGCAGCATTTTGCTGACCCACATAAATAAAAAAAGAACATAAAACAATTTTACCAAAATCAACTGAAATTAATTGCTCTTACTACCTACTAGCATCAACATTTTCTACATCAATAAACTAATTACATTAATTATATGCTTAAATTATTTCATAGTTTGAGCCCTTATTCAAGTATTTACAGGAAAATCATTACTTGATTTATGACTGACTTATGAGTCAGCATCATTAACTGTTGTTAATGTGTCTTTTTGTCTTTCGTTGCTTTTTCTGATAATTTCACTTATATTTTTAGACTATGTTTAAGTAAGCTTTGAATCATTATCAGAAAATAGCTTTTTCTTGAATGTCAGAAAATATTGTGCAAGCTTATATAGGTAATTGGTTTTGCATTTTAAAGGTCTGCTTTTCTCATAGATCTAAAATTGGAGTAAAAGGCATCAAACTAACTTTTAATTGGATTTTTCTTCCCATATTCACAAAAAAAAACTTTTTAAACCAATTATACAACAAAAGGCATTGAGCTTGAATTCTAAATGTCATAAGTATAACTATGTAAACAATAAAATAAAAAGTAAAAATTGGCATCGTTTTTGTAATAAGGAATGGATTAAAAGCACATAAGGTTGCATTCGAAATGAAAGTTCAATATTGGCTTGAGAGATTGGGTGCCAAAATGATTGTGCTTGCACATCTTTAGCCTCTGTCATACATGGAACACATAAAATTTTCATATAAATGTTCGTAAAGGAACATTTGTTGATTGCAAAATCCTGCGTCGTAGTTGCTCTTGCGTGATGGGGAAAGGCAGTGAAAGTATTAATCCGTCACATTGTTAAAATGAGCATAGCTCCTATTGATGACTTGGATACCCATCACTCAATAAAAATAAATAATCGCTGGACAGTGGTTACATGCAATATTATTAAGTAAACAAATACATAGCTGGATTTACTGAAATATATATATATTTTTTTAAATCTGTTCTTTTTTTAACGATTTGCCTAATAAAGTGGTGTAACACAATAGCCTATATGCGACATCTTCAACTTAATTTCAACAAACATTTTGGTGAAGCTGTGCTGATACAAATTGTCTCTTGGTCAAAGCGAATATGATCAAGACATGGTCGATCAATTAATTCATATAATATTGGTCTGGTGTGGTATACCAGACAGTCAATCATAGCCTAATTGTACGTATTTTTCTTTTCATGACAGCGTTTTGATAATTGTAAGTAGGCTAGGCAAAGGAAAATAAGACCAATAATTATTTTCAAAGAACATGCAATCATTCTAATATCCTTTTTTGCGGAATACGCTGTATTTTTCATAATCATCTATTGGTGGCACGAGACATAAACAACATTTTTTTCAAAAATTATTAAGTGGAAACTCTGTATCGCGTATCTTGCATGATGTTTTGACAGCATTCACACATAACCCCGCCAAGTAATTGCTGTCTGGTCAAGAGCATAACCATAACCATAACCATCCATTCAAATGCAGAGATGTTATAGTATCGCTTGTAAGAGTACCAGAAAATAATATATCAAGAGTCTTTTGATGTTGTTGGGTCACAGACATCAGGACGTCATGGCATGCAGAGGATATGCGACCAAATATTAAAAATGATTACTTTATTCCAGGGGTGGCCAATTCCAGGCCTCGCGGGCCGGTGTGCATGCAGGTTTTTACTGCCACCAGTTACCACGGTTCAATCAGCTAATTAGTCATACACACAATCACCGATTCACTTGTAAATTACAGAACGATAAAATGCTACAATACACGCATTGACGCATACCGGCACAAGAACATTCATCAGCTGCTTTTCATATCGCGGATATGTAGATTAAAATATCAGATCGTGTAAACGATTGGGCTAATTAAATAATTGTTAACTGGCGGCAGCAAAAACCTGCATACACACCGGCCCGCGAGGCCTGGAATTGGCCACCCCTGCTTTATTCTATATATAAATGCAGGCGTGCCAATAATTGTGGCACACATGGTTTTGTTAAAAATAATTATCTTTTGATGAGGGATTTTCTTTTCACATAATAAATTTACTTCAATTAAAGGTTGGATTTTATTTTCATTTTTTCAGTGTGAGATTAAGCTAATTCAGCAAACGGTGAATTTTCTATAACCCTTTTTTACTCATCTTTACCAGGGGTGCCAATAATAGTGGAGGGCACTGTATATATATATATATATACTCAAAAGAGCGATTTTAAGTAAGTGTGGATGGTAATCAAATCACATTTTGGAGCAGCCATCAATTAGTCCAAAAACATTTGAGCATTGGTACAATCATCATGCACAAGCGACATGTTGGTGTACTCAACTGGGCTGTTATACATGGTTATTTGTGTCATTATTTGGATTTAAAATAATTATTTTTGACAGGATAAATTTGTTTTGTGCTCCATGTAAATTTCTTCCTCGTTATTTGTTAATAAATCACTAATCTAAAGTAGCTTCACTTATTTTATACCTTTATAGTTCTCTATTCTTGTGTTTTTCCAGTTTGCACTAAATGTGTTATTACAGTATAGAAGTAAAATGTAATTGTTGCCTCCTTTTCCTTTTAATGCTCGACGATATGATTCACCCAGCTTGTGGTATACCCCTCAAAAACATTTCTGGTAAATGTATTTACAAATGTCCTGCAAACTTAATTCATATATGCTAGCCTGTGGTCAATGGAGTGCCTTTGGGCTGCCTTAAAAAAAATGATGACATGAAAAATTCTAAATGTTTTAAGGGGTTATTGCGGTGACATTTATAGAAGACCGGAGGTAGAGTGTTAATTGACAAAAAGGTGTGATGGAAGCAGCCTGTTTTCTAAAGGCAAGTTCAGAGCTAGCAGTCACTTGTCACGTCATTGTCCTTTGTATGTCTCTGACTTCCTGTCACACACCCAAGATGTCCATGCATCACTCTAAATGGCGACATTGTGGCCACAGGCTCACTCTGCAACAATGGCTCTCCCTCCAGAGGTCAAGTATTAATGCAGAAGCCTACAAAGGCCCTCCGCATCGAGCTGTGCCTTTGTCAGCCTCTTCTCTTTCATTCAGACGTGACTCCTTTACAACCAGCAAGCACCACCTTCCAGCTCTTTGCATTCTTCTTGGTCAAGAGAAAACCATTTCTGCTGAACTCATGATCCACTGACCAAAATTGTTTGTGTTTCTTTTTGCCCAGAGCTAAAAGAGAGGTATTTACAATCCCATTCCCTATCAGGATCATCCGTCTACCTTTCAGTGGCTCACAGAATTAGGCCAGCCCTTCTGAGGTTTCAGGACTCGTCTTAAATGTTATTCCAGCCCGCCGACTGATTGTGAGAGAGCAAGTAACGTTTCTCTGATGTGGTGCCAGAGTCTGAGAGCGCTGCTGATCCCAGTCTCCTCCCTCCCCACCTCATTTCAACCATCAGCTCTGGCTGCTCTGATGAGGTTCCTTTGTGCGTCCGTCAGCCCTGCGCCCTATGCCGTTGTGTGTCCGGCAATCACATGTCCGCCTTTGGCTTCCACCGCTGGGTGTTCCATCTGACTCCATTTACAGGGCTCCGATCCAGTCACTCCAGCTCTTCTGGACCTAGAACCGCCTCAAAAATTCCTCAAATGTGTGAGCCTGCTAGCCTTTCAAGCACTCCTTTCAAGCACTCCAAGTAGAAAATATTATCTTGTTTTAAGTTACCTTTTGCTTGACCAGTGAACTTGTCTTACCCCATTGGCAAATCTTGAAATTAGTAAAACTGTCTCCCCTCATTGGCAATCTTTTTGTCTTATTTAGCAAACAAGTAATAGGAATAAGATTTTAAGTCTAAATGTAAGACTAAAATGCTTGTTAAGGTTGACTTATTTTTTGTTTTTTTGCAGTGAGGGCCTGGACAAAATATTTAATTACAGGTAAAAGTTTGAATGTTCCAGTCATTGTTGTGGTTATCAGTATTTTCACCGTGATCCCGCACCTAATTTACATTTAGCTTTGATCGCAATGATCATCTAATTCTATGTCGTTGTTTATATTTCGCCAAAATATTTTGCTGGGATTCATTTTCTGTGTTTCGAGGTGTCTGTTTCTCATTTTGTTTTTCTGTGTACGATGCGATTTTGAAGCCTGCCGGGGACCCCTGATTGATTCCGGACGCATTAGCGATTTCGAAAGCGTCGTCTGGTCCTCGTTTTTTTGCTGAGCCCTTGGAATCCTGACCGCAGTTGGGTTTCCCACAGTCACTGAGGCAGGTCATTGAAACGCATCGCCATGTTCCGCAGGTCACAGCTCTGCAGTGATCTTGGTGAACAGTGATGAACTGATCTGTGGGCGCGCTACATTTGTGGTGCGCTACATAACCCCTTCCCCTTACCTGACGGTCCAGCCTGCGTCTGTGCTACCCCAACAGCTACTGCGCAGAGTGTGTTCGCTGAGTGGGTCAGGGCTGATCGGCACGGAGGGGAGAGGGAGCCTGTCTCTGCTGCAGAGCTTGTGTCAGGCCTCATTCTTCTGCAACCGCTTTGGCTGCTGCGCATGCCAGGCCAGGTTCTGCTCTCGAGGACCTAGAGGTTTTAACTGAAACAGATTTATTTTGTTTAATGATATCGAGAGTTATCAATGTTCGATGCGTAAATTCAACTGAAGTTAGGGAATTTTTCAACTGTGTCAAGAGATTTTTAATTCAAGCCATGCTGCTGCATGCAGGTCCAAGGCCTAGGCAAAGAAAAATTCTCAACGATAGTGAAAGTGTGCTTTTATTTGTTTGACTGTCGGTGACCCCTCTCTGCATTTCATATTTGGCTGAGATTGACAAGATGTGGCCTGTGTGTGGTTCAGCTTGACAACCCTTCCTCAGATGTAGCCAAGCATCCTTATTCAATTAACACACTCTGAAGCGCAGCATGTCCTGAAGTGACTGTGGACGAGTCGAGCCTTCAGTGTGTTAGGGACAGCTGTCTCGCACGTGTTTACACACCATTGATATTCTGCCTCGGTCGGCTTCTTTTAGACCGTTGCTTTTTGCAGGGCTAAATTTAAATCGGCGTTCTCGCTGTTTGAACTTCCTGGTTTAGTTGACCTCTGCCATGTGACATGAAGTCCAGAATGCACACTGGTGTCCAACAAACACAATCTGGTGTGCACACACAGAGCTATGAAATGAAGCGTAACACATTGTGACTTGAGCCACTGGAGGATGGTACTGGTCACACAGAAGTTGTGTGAGCAGTGAACACCCTATGTGACCAGATTCCCCACAGCTGAAGTTGAGCAAAAACCTGCCCTCCCATCTCAGCTTTAGAGCGTTGTGCCAATACATATATTAAAGGCTGTTGGTCCTTTGAGCAGAGTAGCTTTCTTTTTCATTTGAAAGGGCCAGTACCAAGCTCCTGTGAGTAATTTACATTTTTAGCCCCTATCCCCTCTATTTTAATTTTTTATTTTAACAGTTAGGATGTGAGTAATTGTTTCCTGAAGGTGACACCCATAATTAAATCATAGCATGTGTAGCAATAAGAAAACCCCTTTTGTGACTTCATTTTAATTCAACAAATTGTTCTCAGAAAACAGATTCATGCAAAGCCTATTCAACACTCCAGTTTGTGCACTTGCAAAGCTTTGTATGTGTAGCCAAAATTAAAATGGTTTAATTCAGACAGACTTTAGATCATTGCCATGGAGTTCAGAAGGTGACCTTCTCCATTGTAATCATTGGAATTGAGTTGAGCTTTCACCCTCAGGGCAAGAGATTAAGCAAACTGCTAGCAGTCTGAACTATCAACCAGGAATGGTGTGATTTATGTTGGGATATAGAATAGAATAGAATAACGCATTTTCCTGTTAGGGAACTTCAGTTCAACAGACACAAACAAACATGTTAAATAAAGACATTGAATTGAATCAGATGTTTCACATTATAGTGTGATTAATGATTTATGATTAAAATTACTATTAGTAGTATTATGATCAAAATTATATTATATTAAATTAATTAAATATTAATTATGATGAAAATTTTTGCATCAAAATCAGTAACAGTTTCTCATCTGCCTTTACTGTCTTGAGATGTCCAATATCATTAAGCAGTCTAACAGCTGGAGGGACAAAGCTTTTTGCTTTAAGGGGCAAGGACCTTAATCTTCGACCTGATGGAAGAGTCTCAAAGAGAACGTTCAGAGGATGTGATAGAAGGGCCATAATCCTCTTTCCTTTTTTAATTGTACGCTCCTCATACAGATATTTCAGCGGTTTTTGTTGGTTTCCTATGATTTTAGTCGCCTGTACTGTCACCCTCTCCAGCTTCAGTTTCCTGATTTCACTAAATGAGCCAAACCAAGCTGTTAGGCTAAAGGTCAGCACTGACTCAAGGAAGCAGGTGTAAAATGCTTGGAGTACTGACTGGCTTACGTCCAAATTTCTTCGGTTTACATAGGAAATACAGCCTTGACTGGCACTTTGCATGCACTCGATGACAGTTTGCCTCAAAGGTCAGTTTATTATCAATGATGGTACCCAAATATCTGTACTCCTCCACTCTCAACTGTTTTGGCTCCGATGGTAAGGGGCCTCAGTGGGGACGGCTCACGCCGGCAGTCGATGGCGATTTCTTTCGTCTTCTCCACATTCAAGTCCAAGAAATTGCACTGGTCTTATTGGCTGTCGGTGGAATATAGACAAGGATTAAAAAGAGTTGACCAAACTCACGGGGTAGATATTTGGGTCTAAAAGACAAGGCTAGCAACTCCGCATCCGTGGAGCAATGCGTCTCTCGGAGCACAGCTGTGTTACTCCAAGCTTTGTTGACATACGCACAAACTCCGCCTCCATGACTTTTTTCCATGCACGTACAGTCTCTATCTAGCCGGAATGGAGAACCGAACCCTTCCAAAGAAAGCTCAGTGTCAGAAATCTTATCATCCAACCACGTCTCCATTAGACAGATGATGTTAGCATCTTTGTATGCCCATTGAAATTCAACATTGGCATGAAGTTCATCCAATTTATTTCTAAGGGATCTGACGTTCGCTAGAACTATCGAGGGAAGCGGTGGACATGTCGTTTTACCGCTCAGCCTCTTCAGTCTTTGCCTCACTCCTCCCCTGCGTCCTCTTTTTCTTATTTTCGCTGGTAGCCTTTTAAGAATCGCCTGCAGTCCTGTATCAATCTTGATATCAAACTCAAAATCCGGCGAAGAGCAATGGTAACTTTGTTGCCGCAGATCTAACAGACATTCCAGAGTATATGTTATTAATGCGTCTCCATGGTGACGACCATAAACAAAATTAGCGCGTCTGGATAAATTGGTAATATTATTAAAAAGAGCAGCAGGCGCGCCCTGAACAAGATTCAATTTGCTTCCCTGTCCTATGACAGACATACCAGCACATTAAAAGATAAAAGATAAAAGCTTGATAGAATAAAACGCAATCAAATTAGCAAACATGAAACGAGAGACAGCTGGACTACGTCACCATCACAGCGTCCACGTTCATATGGTCTTTTATGTTACATTCATGCATTTTTATACTATTGCAATTACTTTGTGAACCCAGTTTTTTGATTTGAGTATTTATTCCTCTGTCAAAACCCATCATAACATACTGTAGTCACTAAATAGTGGGTGGTGGTCCCTAAGGTTAATTTCAAGATCTCAGAGCTATTTTCTGAATCTTATAGTTGAGCAGGGATGTTATACCTGCCGAAAGCACTCCACATCAGTCTGAAAGGTGTCCACCACGATCCTGTCAGACAACGCTTAGCCTTGGATTATGCAGTGGGAATTAATATAGTTTTATCAGCATCATTTATATCATGTCAGCACTGATGGTAAAACTGTGTGCCCCAGAACTGGAGCTCAAAAATATTTGTGTAGCTTTCTGTCTGCCAGTACTTATCAGATATACTTAGTTTTTTGTGGTTATGACATCTAAAAGTGCACGGTACAGGATATTCCCATTTACTCAATGGAGTCCTCTCTTGATTTGAAGTTATCCAGAATAATTTGCTAGTTCACTGACAAACTAGGATAAGAAGTGATAAACTAGGAATTTGCATTTGTATGGCTGCCTGATTAACTTTTTATTAAAATTTCTTTACTTAGGATCACCTTCTGCTTCCCGCTACAAACCACAACAAACGGAGCAGGCCCAAGATGTCAGTGGTGTTACCTGCAATGAACATTAATGGCAAGTAAAAATGTTTATGAACTTTTTATTTATAAAAAATTTTTACATACAATATTTTGTCATTAGTAATGGAGCTTACAGCCATTTACGGTCATATATACTACTCAAAAGAAGTTTGACGTCCGGTCAAAAATATTTGTGCATATAAATATAAGCTAACGAACTAATATGGTGACGACTAATGACAAAATAATTATTTTATGGCTCAAGAACAGAAAGCACAAAACAAAAAACTTTTGATTAGACACTAGTTTATTACCCTGATGGAAAAAAGTAATGCACCCCCCAAAATGATGATGTGATAATGAATGGAAAATGCTCAGCCATTTTATTGCTAAAATTGGCATGCATGGAATGACACTCATGCAAAACATGTGCAAATGGTGCATGAGGTGTCACAATGGGTGTTTCAAGGCAGTTTTGTTCTCAAAGTGTTCACAAAGGCTTTTGTGTACCATTACATCCCTAGTTTTTTAAGTTTATAAATTAAGTCATAAACATTGTTACAGTGCATTCAACAATCAGAATGTCGTCATGCCGTCGTCAATGTCAACCACATTCTACTGGCCGTTTCAGTTTTGCTCAAACTACTCTATTCTGCTGTTATCACTGATGACCATGTAAGGACAGCCTCTGATCTGAGGAGCAGACTATTTTGGGTCATACTGGGAACACAGTGCCAGACCTGCAGCTCTGAGCAGAGTCGGCGTCTTACAGGCAAGATGGGGGGGGGGGGGGGTTAAGCCACTAAGAAGCAGGTGATGTCTATCCAGAAAAGCAGCTTTAACTTGGATTCGCAAAGATTTGCGGTGATTATTTTCTTTAGATAAGAAGTTTTAAAGGTCGCCATCTCAGAAAGAAATACCTTTTCTCAAATCTTCTCTCTTTCCAACCTGAGCTTCTTCTGATAGTTACAAAATGCATTGAAATCAAAGACTATATTGATTTATTTTCTGTCTGAAATTCAGATTTACTTGAATCCAAGGCACCCCTTGATTTTTGACATACAGTAGTGTCTCCCCTCCCCACACACTTCAATGCAAAAGCTAACCTTAAGCCTGGTGGAATTTTAATTGCTTTAATTGCGGGTTGGAAAATTGATGCTGTCTCAATAGGAAGCAGATGCATTTTATTCCTAACTTAAAAAACGGTGGTGTAGCTCTACCTCTAAATTTCATGCGGATTCGTGCCATTTATTTTTTCCACCATTAAACACATGGTATGGTGTTTGCACTGGCTTACTATCACAAAGCCAGGGCTGTTTTCTCAAATCCCAACTTGCCTTTTATGGCAGCATAGCTTCTGATGAGATGTTTCGTTAGGTTGCTATGTGTTTGAGGGACGTGTCAACTAAGAGATTTCAGGCAACTTCAAAGCCTTTAACAAGATGTACAAATCTGGCCTGAGTGCAGAATTGATGGCCTCCGACTTAAAAGGATTTGACGCTAATTGAAAAGTTGGCATTTCAGAAATCACAACCAGGTGATTTAAACACAAAGACGAAAGTGAGTGAAAGTGCTGAACGCTGATGGGGCATGGCTCCTCTCTTACAAACATGATTTTATTACTCTTTTAGAGATATCTGCCTAACTGTAATTTTTTGGATTAACATTTTATGCACTGGTATATATGTAAACGTGTGCAAATATCTATTTTGAGCAAAAGTCTTTTTTTTAATGAGATTTTGCTTATGGTTTTTTCGGCTCAAAATAGGCAGGAGAGGGAGTACATACATTTTCAAATGATTAAAATCAAAAGCATTGTTAACACCAGCACACAATTGCTTTTAGTTTCATGTAGTATTCTAAGTGCAAGACTGCATGGAACCATGTTTCCATTGCTGGGCAGTGGATCCACCACTCGTTCCTCTCATGGGAGACTGCATTTCATTAATTGGGTCATCAGTTTTCAGGTTGCTGGGCAACATTACTTGTATGGGGAGATTTGGGCACATTGTAGACAGTTGGGGAGAGAGGTAAACTGGAGAACAGGCTAAGTGTGCTCAAAGAAATACTTTGTGTTCAAGCAAATCACATTTTTGTGTTTAATTAATTTCAAGGTATCATTGATTGGATAAATGACTCGATATGTAGCACCTGTGTATTGCACATCGGGAACTTTGCGCAGACATTTTGAACATGTTTTGCCATGTGTCTTGACATTTTGTGAATACACAAAATGAGTAAGTAAATGTTTTGGCCTTTTTCAGGGTGCATACATCATTTGCAGCAAGGGAAAAAAATTTTTTTGGCAGGATGGTTCACTGTTCATTGCAGTCTAGAATTGAATTCAGGGTTTCTGTTATCCGTTAATTACTGTTTTTTTACTGGCAAAAACTGTCAAAGTCCAATAGACTGGATGTCCGTCTTAGACGTCCAATAGACTGGACGTCCGTGTTAGACGTCCAATAGAGTGGACGTCCGTGTTAGACGTCCAATAGACTGGACGTCCAGTGGACGTCCGTGTTAGACGTCCAATGAATTAGGGGTGAGTCCGAATATTCACAGAAAAAAGGAGGAGAGGAGGTGGTAGTGGAGGAAAGCAGGGTGCATTTTTTGAGTATTGGGATGCACCCACAGGGTTGCGGTGTTTATTGTTAGATAAGTTAATACAAATCACTGAACAGAGCCATTATGCACTTCAGTTTGTGGTTCCGTCAAACTATTATTAGTGTGAATCACCTAGAGACTACTCGCTGGTGACGCATTAGCCTTTTCTAGCTAGCCACTAAGCCAGCAAAAATGTCCGTGTCGAAAAAAGCTAGAAAAGACTCAGCCTGGGACCAATTTAAAACAATCGGGGACAATCAAGTGCAGTGCAATATTTGTGATATTAAATTGTCCTACCACGGATCGACCTCGACAATGATGACCTCAAAAATATCCACAACACAACCATCATTGAAGAGTCCGGCCCAGTGCAGGCTACTTCTTTTTTCTTGCAAACTCGCAAATATGACAAATCTTGAGCTGAAAAAATATCCGCGAAAATCGCTGGCATGCCAAGGACACTAGATAACAGCAGTGTAATCCTTGCAAAGGGTAGGTGCATAAAGTACTGAAAACAGTGAAAACAGCCGTTATTTCGTTGTTTGCGGCTATCCTATTTCATGTGCTTTGGCGTGTTTTGATATAGCCTAGATGTGTGTTTATAGCACATTGTAGCCTACTTGTATTTTGAAATTTCGTTCTTTTTTTATTTAATATAAATATGTAATTTTCTTGATCTACGTATTTTATATTATAGAATTGTTACTTGTAAATTGTTGCCTGAATTGCCACAATTTAATTGTTAATAGGCCTACAATTGAATAAATAGCCTATTTAATGTAGCCTAATGCTTCTTGTGTTTACGGTCTTTAGTTTTTAATTTCAGACAAGCATGAATACTGTAATTGTGACAGATACCTCTACCACTAGGGGTCCAATGTGGATTGGGTTAAAGAAATCTGGAAATCCAAGTTGGCTTTAGCGAATTTACCAAGACGAGAAGGGTGACAGAGGGAGGAGGGTTAAGCCGACACAACCCGCAAGATGAAACCATAATGTGTTAAGCATTCACTATTTAAGATCAGAAAAATTAAGGCTAATTCATAGGCCTACAATAGTGGCTGCAACAACAATATTGTTGCTTATTTGACACCTTCTCCATTCAGAGTGACGTGCAGTCGCTTAACTTTTACCGCGTCAGGAAAATCTACTGCATTTCGCACTTGACAGATGTCGGCACATCCAAATAATCGATTATTCGCTCATACCACCCACTGATTATTCGACCATGACAAATTAGTTTTGCACACCCCTACAATAGACGTCCGTGTTAGACGTCCACTGGACATCCGTGTTAAATAGATGTCTAATGGAAGTCTAGAAATGGTTCAAAAGGGAAAGTATTTTCAACGTATATTCGTAGATGTCGTAGGTATTAGACCAGGGGTGGGCAACTCCAGGCCTCGCGGGCCGGTGTGTATGCATGTTTTTACTGCCACCAGTTACCACGGCTCAATCAGCTAATTAGTCATACACACAATCACGATTCACTCGTAAATTACAGAACGATAAAACGCTACAATACACGCATACCGGCACATGAACATTCATCGACTGCTGTTCATATCGCGGATATGTAGATTAAAATATCAGATCATGTAAACGATTGGGCTAATTAAATAATTGGTAACTGGTGGCAGTAAAAACATGCATACACACCGGCCCGCGAGGCCTGGAGTTGCCCACCCCTGTATTAGACGCTCACATTTAGACCTAATTTCCAATCTTTGCATGTAGTGTCAAATTTTTTATCTCCTTACAAGTTCCTACAATGCGCAAATAAGTCATTACAGAGGCTAATCACAACCCCTATTAAAGCTGCTTCAGAGAAAAGTAGTAGTTGAAATCTTACTAATTATCACTACTAATTATTTCGTAATGGTTATACAGTCTGAAAAATAGTAGTACTAACACAGATTCTCTGGTGAGCTTTTAATCCATTTACATTTGACCAGAAAGACTGCAAGATTACAAAATACATGTTTTTATTACAATACAAATAAACAAACAAATATACAAATATATATATATATATATATATATAAACATATAAAATTTTTTACAAAGATAGAGGACTGACTGACAGCCTTGAGCAAGTGAACATGTGCACAAATTTTGAAAACAATTGAGGGCACATTAAGGCCCTGACAACCTGTTAACATACAGTACAGTATGTGCATATAAATATAGCACATTTCAGAATAATTGAAACATGGAACACAAACTAATTCCTCTACATAACCCCCCCCAATATAACATTGGAGTGGTAGAGGGAGAGTCCGCTGTATGGAGTCAAATTCTTGATTGGAGTACTGCTGACACGTGTGAGTGCATTAGAGTGTGTGTGCATGTGTAGGCATTTCTGTGCATAGTTTGTGTGTGTGTTGGTTGCATGTGTGAGAAAGTATTTTTCGTTTGAGTGTGTGCATGTGTTATGACCCCGGCTTGAAGGGTCGCAACTAGGGATGGGTATCATTAGGATCTTATCGATACCAATACTTATTGATAATACTCTCCATAATTTTTTTCTCCAAGTTATTTTATTATTACTTTTAGCAGAAATAACAGTTGTTTTGATTAAATTAAATTAAATTGTTTCCTGAGAGTATAAAATGAGGGGACCCGTTGCCATAAATAAATGTCTGGTAGTGTGTTTTATTGCTGCTTCACTACAATTACAATAAACTTAAATGAACAACATTATAGATTACCAAAGAACTATAGTTCTTGAGCTTCTCAGAAGCTAACAGAGTAATAGTTATAAATAATAAATAATACAGCCGTGGTGAATGGGTTGGGCTTGGGTGTGTGTCTTGAACTGCTATCCCCTGAAGGAGTGGGGGCTGCCGCTTGACTGATGTTAGCTGTAGGATGAGGAACATGTTTCAAGAGCTTTTAAAACTAACGCTTACGTTGCTAGATTACCAGCATTATTATAACACAAAACAACGTTGGACGATGATGTATTGCTCCACAGAGAATGCCTTGTAGCTCCAAGGCATTCTCTGTTACTTGTTCGATGCCGAGCAGTAACCAGAATCGGCCGGAGTGCAGCTAGCCATAGCATGGCCGCATCTTTGAATCAGGCGAATCGGAATCGGCCCAGATAGCTGTCGCCGAGGCCGACACTCTGCCGACGGTGCCGACACTCGGCCCAGATCTGTAGGCTAGCTGGGTAGAGCCTGTCGTTTTTTTATGACGTTAAACACGTGTCAATAGAGGCCTGTCACCTACATCACAATTTGTTCAGACACGCCCACTTGTTTACGCCAACCGACAACCAAATTTATAGGCTATCACATTTAATCAGGAGGTTGCTTGATTTTTTTTTATTGCCATCATCGGAATTTGCATTGTGCAATGCTTACAGGTAGCTCAGCGATATAGGAAATATACAGCGCACAACATCACGAAACAATTTTTCAGTTGCGGCGGTGTACTGGAATTTCTCCCGTTTGTCCAGCAAACTGAAATCGTGTCGGTCATGGTGGCCGGCACCAAACCCTGGTTGAATTATTGCCTCCGAAAGCTAATAAAATCAATTCTGCTTGGGCAAATGACTGCAGGTAGCTGAGCTCTGATGTGACGTTATATTGTGGAGCTGGATAAACGGACTGGATAGAACAAATATGAAAAATTTTGCTACATTTAAAAAAAATAGTTTTGAGATAATAGTTTTGATTCTTCATTTAAATTCTTAATTAATTCAAAGAATTAAGTCAAAGTGTTCAAACATGACCTATGTCGTAGAGCAGGTCTTTGTGATTACAATGAGACCCAGATATTGTTTTTTTCATTTACGCTTCTCAAACTGTAGGTCTCAAAAGTAGAGGTGCATAGGCCACAGATGGAGTGAAAATGGACACTTTGTCCCTAATTTTCTTAATGATGACTCAAAATTATAAGAATGATCATTACTCCAGTCATATGTTATGGGTGTCAAATATCAGAAAGATCTGAGAGGTGAAGTTTAAAAAGGGTACATTTTACCCCGGAATGACCTATTCAATAAAAACTTCTAGAATAAAAAGAATTGGTCTAATGTCTTCAGAGGATGTTGTTATGTGGTGCTTGAAGTAATTTTTTCTCTATGTTGAGATCAGCACAAGGGAATTCTGTATATAGAGCTTTCAAATTGTTTTTCCAAATTTCACCATTGGATGGCTAATTCTTCAGGGGTTTGTTACTTAAGTTGTTCCATTTTCCCAGAAATGAATTTGGTTAACGGAATCTTCTAACTCTTGCAAGTTGACCTTTATGGGAAAAGGATAACATTGTTTACCTCTGATTTTTCTGATTTATTTATAGTCTGACAGTCAGAAATGATAAGTTGAAAGCAATTACAGAAACAAGAAAAATGTTATTATATCAGTCAGACTATGTATTGTAAGACTTAGTAACTGTCAGCATTCCCGCTCAGCCAGTGGCAATAACCTCCTGGGGATTCAGGGCTGGGATTTGAGAGTTTTGGAAAGTGCGAAAGTACATGCAGCCCAGCTCTACTGGTGTTAAGCTCTGGGTTTACTGTGCCCAAGACACTAGACAGCACCTGGGGCAGCAAACATGTACTCCATGCTTATTGTAGTTTTTCTAACCATTCCAGGACCATTCCAGTAGCTTTTTTTAAAGGAAGAATTCACTATGTATTGTCATTTATGTTTATTGTAGTCATAATTAGACCACTTACAATATCAAGATCCTTGATATTCTTAGGTTTGCGCTTGTGGACTGCCCTCTTCAATCCTGACTGCAGGTTTTCAATCGGGTTCAAGTCTGGAGACTGAGATGGCCTTTGCAAAGCATTGACTTGTTGTCTTCCAACAACCATTTTTGTGCTGATTTTGATGTATGATTGGGGTCCAATTGTGTTGTTGAAAGGTCCTTCTATGGCCAAGAAACTAGGTTTTGGGCTAAAATGTTCTGGTAATTTGTGGAATTGATTATGTAATTGATCTTACCAAGAGCCCCTACCAGCAAAACAGCCCAAAAGCATCAATGATCCACCACCATATTCTGCTTTGGTAATTAGGTGCCTTTTCTTGTGTGCAGTAGTTTTTTGTCGCCAAACATGCTGATAGTGTGCATGGCCAAAAATCTACATTTCGGTCTCATCTGACCACAACACACGATTCCAATTGTAGTTCCAATGATAGAATAGAATAACTTTTATTTTCTTGTAAAAGAACTTAGCCAGCAACAACAAAAAAGACAGACAGTGGGGCAGACCCACAACAAACAAACAAACAAACACAAACAATCAAACTAATTAAGTGCGAACATCAAAAGCAACAACAGCTCCTCATCTGCCTCTGCTGTCTTGAGCTGTCCAGTGTCACCAAGCAGTCCAACAACCACAGGGTCAAAGCTGCCCTGAGTCGACCAGAACAATGCGGATCTCCTGGATCACAGCTGCTCCAATCCAAGCCCCGCCGACACACACAAACTCCGCCTCCTATTGGATTCAACGTTTCAGTGTAATAGCGGTATAAAGTGTTGTATATTAACGGATTGTACCAGACAATAATTGACCACTGAATTTTGAAAGGAACATCTCTATCTATAAAACCAATGGTAGGATTGTATATTAATTTCATATTTAGTAGCAGATATTCAGTGTAGAATACGTGGTACAATGAGACAATAGTTTCACGTTCATTTTGCAAAAGCAGGGCTTTTCACTGCGTTTTTGGCATACGATCAGGCTATTGTTGGGTTTATCTTGTTGCTATGACAGAATTGTAGACATGTTGTCAGACCGTCCTGCTTGGTACTGCACATGGTGTGTTTAATCAAACGCGTCCGCACCAGTCCTGCTACTGACCAGACCCGTGAAGGCCACTGTGGAGAAAACACTGCCTCCAACATCTGATCCCTAATCACCATCTGAACCTTGTCCAGCCCTCAGTGTAGCTTGTTAATAATGTCCAAGCCTGACTGGCCTGGGTAAATACTGGGGTAAGCCTACTCTGGCTTTCAAACCCAGGCCAAACCACAGTCTGACATTGGATGCCAGAGTTTGACATAACTGCCAAAATTATTCAAATCTGAACCTTCCACATCTGCCAGATGATTTGCAGTTATGATGTGGGAACATTTCTTCAAGTTTTTGCCAATTAGTTTCTGTTCAAATTCTACTGAGTTTTAATCTGAACTCTGGGCCTAAAAATACAGTAATTCATAAGAATGCCTGAAAGTGCATATAGAAGCCTAAATCCCATGCATAAAACATACACATAAATGGACAATGCAATGGGGGACCATTAAGGAAGAATTAAGTCACTGATGGAATATGCATCTAAATGAATAGGAAGGTGTGCAATGGAGGGTGAAAGATATGTATGGAAATACAGTATAACAAATGAGCTGCAGGGTGCAATGTTCTGTAAGAAGTGGCAAGCGTCAACATTACGCTATTCCCAATGTTTATTTCAGCAAATATCAAAGCACAATGCTGCAGCATGAAACACGTTTCTGTAACAAATTGAATAAGAATCCAAGCCCACTTTGAAAAGAAAGTAATTCCTGAATATTCTTGAAATATTAAACCGAAAGGCCTTTGCTTGATTTTGGCTGGAACAACAGGTAACAAAGGGGATGTTTTTGTTTCGATTGTGATCTCAGGATCTCCGGTACATGTTCAGATAAAGTGTACTGTGCTGTACGTGTCAATGGTGGGATCGACCAGGGCTGAGTGGCCACATAGAGAGCAAGGGAATGCTCTGGCTCTTTGCTGACTGCTTGTGGAAGCTAACTGCCAAGGGGAAATATAAGAACAGCATGGGATGTGGTTCTGAGGAGGAACTAACTCGCTGGATTTTGTCAGGCCAGGCCAAAATGAAATGCCCAAAAGGTTCTCAAATGGCATGCTGTTGATGAACATGTATGTCTGTTTGCTTCAATTCAGAGTACGAGGACATGCACTTTTGCACCCTGCACATCTAAGGATACCGATAGGATATCAATGGCCAAGCTTAAATCAGTTTCTTTGGCTGATATTAAGCTACCTGTAATGCATGGGAAGCCTCGGAAGGATGACGCTTAAAGGAAAAATTATAATGAAAACTTATGAAATGTTTTTTTTTACTGCAGAGGGTAATGCAGTCAATGGCAGAATCATTGGCACCCTTCAGGAAAATTAGCTAAAATGACTGAATAAAATAAACAATGCACACAATGATTAAAATTTTCTGCTCAAACATTTGGGGAGACTACTTTCAATCTATTAAATTATTATAAAAACCTTTTTTTGAGTATTTCTTTCAAAAACATAGCCGTCAAACCCCGAAATAATATCTAAAATAAAACCAAACACTCTCCAGAAACTATATTGCTGCCTTTCACCATTTTCTGTTTCACGGGTATACATGTGAGGTAGCACGCATGTAAAATCCCTTTGTCATCCATCACCGTGGGGAAGGCCAAAGAGCTTTCAACTTTCAATGAGAGACAATTGTTGACCAAGTCAAATCAGGTAGCAGATATGAAAAGTTGAAAATACCACTAAGCGCAGTCAGGGAAATTATCAAAAAGTTTCAAAAGTCTGGAACAGTTGTAAATTTGCCAGGAGGATGCATGTGCATATTGACCCTAGTATGCACGGTGAGGGAGGCAAAGAAGAACCCAAGGATCACAGTTTCAGAACTGCACAGTTTAGTGGAATCTTGGGTTAATCAGCAGCGGTATATGCAACGTCTTATTTTGTGCTTTGAAAAATGTATGGCAGGCCAGCGAAACGGCAGTTTTCATTTTAATGGTCTGGTATTATGCAAGCTCTATAGAAAACGCATTAGGGATAATCCTTTCCCGATATGTAAGTATTTTTGTGTGTAAAATGCTGCTGTTCTCGCTGGCTACATATGTACATTCATGTTTCCACTCGAGCACCGTCTTTCCAATATGTTTGATAGGCCTATTGTTATTTTTGTATTTTGAGTGCATTTCACATACTGTAGCGCAATCGTTAAATTAATTTTTGATGTAGGCTAGCGATGTTCATTGAAGATAGAACATTTGGCAGCATTTTGCAGATGGTGGAATACTATTTTTTTTGTTGTTATCATACATAATATAGGCTATGGCGTATATACTTGTCACTATCACATGTTTTGCATAGGGGTTTTGGACCGATAGATATCTACCCCCTATACTGATGAAAATATTGTCATTCCCACTTGAAAATTATGCAAAAGTGAGTTTTATGAGCCAAAACTGTTGATTTGTAGTTAAATATATCATCATTTTATTTAGAGCAGTGCACAATTTAGCCATTTGGATAGATTTGGTGACACTAATAGACAACAGGGTACACTGCCTATATTTTGCATCATAGACCTTTAGTAGTTCTGTATATCATCCTCAGATTTTGCACACTTGTTGACATGGAGTTTATGTATATATTTACCTGTTTCACTTATGTAGCTCTCAGTATTTTTTGCATTTTTCCAAAGTTTATTTGCATTTGTGGCACTTTATTTTGACTTAAATTATGAAAATAAACAAAACAAATAAATAAAAAAGTTTGTATTGTAAATGGTACACCTGTCTTGTTTAATTTAAGCCATTTACAAAGTTTATGTGATGCTGATTGCAGGTAATGATCACCTTAACTATTTGGCAATGTAAGATACATTTTTAGTTCCATAACTGCATTTCCACATCACATTTTACTTGTGTTTTTATCATTACTATTAAAGAAATTGTAAAATGACTAAAATCTACTTATGTGAGTAAAAAAAAAAATCTAACACTTGTTAAAGACACCAAGAAAGGTTTTAAAAAGTTATTACTGTGATTGTGAGTTTGTTAAGGGCATTAGTGACCGAAGTGAGGCGCTCAGTTCGTGCCCATTTGATGGACAGTCTGGACAATTCAACAAATTCAATGCATGCCAGAAAGCTGCCAAAAGTAAACGCAGTTCAACAATTCAGCAAGATGAATTAATCCTCCTGTAGCCCTGTCTCGGAGTCCCTAATCCAACATGATTTTAATGTGTGTTACAGTGTAGGTCACATTTGTTAACTGATGTTTCCCTGCAGACATTTCCCCGCATCATTTGAAATGATGGGTAGTTTGACCTGAAAAGTTTCAGAAATCCCTTTCTTTAATATGCTCAAAGTGTAAAAACCTGATCGACCGTAAGGGGTATGTTGAGTGTGTTGGCCTTCCACCAGGTTCAGCCATTGAAGCAGCACAGCATTCCTCCATCTAATGCATATTGCATTCGTCCCATCTATATGGCATGCTTTTGGAGGATGCTCTCCGCTCCACAGAGAAAGCCGTAATTGGAGATGAATCATCCGCTGCCCTGTACTTGTGAACCATATGCAGTTTTTAAGGCATGGTATTTATTTTGAGTTGAGTTTTATGAGTATTGGTAGTGGGAGCTCAACGTGTGAGAATTGCTCAGCCCACATATATTTGGATTTCTGTACTTTGGTTAGCCAATGGCCAAATGATTTGATGTGTGACCGGCAGTTACAATGGACAGCAAACGAGTGTCTTTTTTTTTTTTTTAAACTGAAGAAATATTTTTGTTTTGCTGAACAGCAGGTTTAATTGAGTGTTTCTCTGGAGGCTCGCTCACTCGCTCGCTCATCAGGCTGTGTTCAAAGCCCAATCAGATGCAGAAACCTGACGCTTTGTCATAAATCATCCCGAACTCTGAATGTGACGAGGCTTGTTTTAAGTGATTCTGTTTAACTGGGTGGAGGAGCTCCAACTTGCTATTCACTTCTGTTCACCATCTGCTTCTACCCCATCCTCCAAGCGCTGTTTAACCTCTCATAATCCACATCACAATGGATTCAGTGACCTTGAATCAAAATCATTACTCCAGTCTTTCAGTTGCCTCTGAAGGGAAGAATTCCACAAAATCCAGTCATCTCCTCTGGCTCAGTTGAATTTTTGCAAGATTTTTTATTTATTTTATTGCAGGCTAGCTTGTATTTTATGGATCTTCACCTACATTAAGTAGGACTGGAATGTTGGAGAAGCAAGATCATATTTGAGGCGAATATTAATTTACTGCATGAGATAAATGTACTAAAGTTGGGGGTAATGTGAACTTACAGTGACGATATCTTTGCATGGCTGCCAACAGTGTTTGCATGCATATCTGAAATGGTTGTTTCTCATTACAGACAGTGTGATTAAAGACGAAGAGTATGCAGTGATGATGCAGATCGACTGCGAAGTCATGGACACCAGGATCCTCCACATCAAGTCCTCCAGCATCCCACCATTCCTGCGTGTCAATCACACCAACTCCTTCTATCACTCGGGCCCGGTCCATGGCCAGGCCACAACTCCAGTCGGAGTACTGACAGGCTCTGCTTAAACTTAAGAAAAATAATTACAGGACGCACAGATTCTTTATTTACAAATAAATTAAAGGAAATGTCTTATTTTAACTGACAATGCTCTGATAAGCAATGGGGTTTTCCCCTCATTGGCTTTTTTTCTTATGTTTTTATTTTTATTATTGGCACCACACCAAATATCAGAACTGAATTTCAGTCGTCTGTTCATCTGTTCACTAGTTTGGATCGAAAGGATGTTTGAGCCCTGCTTCACGACGATTTAAGAAACCTGAAAGCGCCCATGAAAGATGTGTAGTATTTCATACAGGAGCCGTCAGCTGACCGTGCTCTTTTCAGCTCCTGTTTTCATCACGGTTACAGGGAGGAAGGGCTGTGCTCCCTGTGTGGTGGAGGAGCTGCTCTCTGGCTGCGACCCCAGGCTCTCCTCATCAGGGTAATTGGTAAATAGCAATGGGGGTCCCAGCATTGAACCCTGTACGACCCCTTCAAAACACAAATAATTTCAATTTATGGCTCAGTCTTGCGTCCTGTTCATAAGGCCATTTGCGGGCATTGCCCGTTTTTACTTTCTGGGACAAGACTTTAATATAATGTCATTTGGGGTGTTGAGATAAGGTGATGGCCTTCTGTGGCTGACTGTGGGCTCACCTCTTCAGCTTTTGCACTGTGTTTTACAACTGAAATTTAAAATGAAATATTTTTGCCAATGTTATTTATTCATAGCTGGCTATAACTCTGGGTGCAAAATGTATCTGGGCATGAACACAGTTGGAACCCTGCTTTTTTTTTGTTTCCTTCGTCGGTGATATTGTATGAAGTTATTTTGAAGAATTGAATTATCAAGCAAATATCAAAGCATGATTTGCATGCACTACCGTTCAAGCAAAGTCATGTTTCTTCTGTGATATTGACAATGCATTTTAAGACCTTCAGCCAGTCAAATGAATGGATATACTTTATAATCCTCATGCAGTGTATAGTGAGAACTGGTCTTATGGTGTCCTAAGGTGCACCCTATGACATGAAATCTTCAACACCGAACAGGAACAATTATGGTGTTCGGATAAAGTGTGAAACACTGTTCTCTGACCTATCTTACAAAGTAAATAATCAGAATATTTCCTCCCCTTGCCATGTCATAGAGCACACCTTATTGCATGAGACACTTAACTCAAGGAATTTAATTGTTAAAGCCTCTTGTGTACTTAATGCCTCTGGGTATTCCATAAAAAACATGTTTTACAAGTCGGCAAAGACTTAAGTTTGATATGGAATTGTCATTAAGTATGCCAAAGGAAAAGGACATCTAAATGGATATACCCTTTGAGAAACAAAGTTTGCAGAAGTAGTTCTGTATGCATTTGATCTGAGCTGTATAAGATTGTATTTTTAAAGAATGCAGCTTAAAAGTGAATTTGTTTTAAAAAGGATATTAGAATTGTGATATCAGTTGGGTATTTTCATTTTCATGTTGGTTATGTTTTTTTGTCAATCTTCTAACTAAACATCCCATATTTATATTATGAGCCCATTTAGTCCAAACAAGGATACATTGTTACTTTATTTGTTGTAAAATACTGCAAATTAAGACCATTGTAAATGGAGATGTTTTAATTTGGACTATTTAAGATGCTAGCAGTAGTCAGTCAGATCTACAGCACCTATTAATTGTAGTACACATAGTATGCTACAGTCAATACTGATGCGAGGGTTGAATGGAGGACCAGGTGAAGGTTAATTGCTGTGAAATTCAGTTTTTGAATATGACATTGGATTTATTTTGTCCATACATTTAGAAAATTAAGCAATTTAGCAGTCTAAGCTCATGCTTTCTGTGATCATACATTCATAATCCTGTGGTCATAATTTTAAAAAAGTTTTGGTTTTTCCTTGCAAATTTTTTTCCAAATTACAATGTTTCTTTCAGCTATATTTGTCTGTTATACACTTATATTCTGTTAAGTCTGTTATACACTTATGATATTCAGGGAGTCAGGCACAAGGAACATATATAATGAAATTAAATATAATTCCACATCAGAGTTTTGTTTGAAATTGCATAAGTAAAGCAAATAAAGCACTGGAAGAACACTTGGGTGTAAGGTGACTATTGTGTGTGTGTAACTGCGTATATATGTGTGTTTCGTTTCATCAAATAATTAACATGACACAGGAGTTGGGGAAAGTTAACTTTTTTTTTTTTTTTGCTAAATGAAAACAACTGACAACTAAATTCCAAACTGAAAACACAGCATTCTTTTTGCCAAAGATGTGCTAATAAATTCTGTAGATTTTTGTGTGTGCAGCGCATGACAGGGTCCAGATTAGACTGCAGTGTGTATGTCCAAGGAAATGACATCTACCTCTGATTTATGTTTGTTTGTTTCTATAGTGTCTGACAGGAAAGAGCCCAACAACTACAGAAGGATTTGAGACATTTTTAATGTAGGCTGCTCAAAACGCAATGAAAAATGTATAGCCCAATGCAAAAGGAATAAGTGCTTTCACAATTTAAAAAAGAGATATCATAAAGCATCTGTCGAGCAATGTTAACTAGATAGAAACAAATATAGAAAGTATAGTACTATTTATAAAACCAGTTATCTTTTTATTCAAACTTTGTTACACTGTTACAACTAGGCAATGGTCTAATTTTGTATACATGTTCCAGAGTTGCTATTTTGCACAATTTATTAAATTTGTATCTAAAAATGTGGTCAACTATAATTTTTTACTGTGTAGTTTTCCTTTGTTTAAATAAAATAATTTAACTTACATTTCCCAGTAGATTATTCTACCTATGCATGTTATAAAGTCTCTGTTTTACTCAGACTACAGCCATTCAATCCATGGTATATTATTGTTTTGAATACCAGGACATATAGTATATACTATGATAGATTTCTGAGAGCCAATATCATAAACACATTTTCATGCTTCAGTGAATGATTTTCATTTGCCAGCCCTTCAAGAGGTAAAAAAGCATTAAAGCATTAAAACATTAAATAGTCCATGAAAAAATATAAATTGAAAACACAAAACATTTATGGCAGAACAGTTGGCTATACAAATGGTTGATGCATGATGAAACATGGCCAGGTAGACTGATCTACAATCCACTCACACATATAGAATTTATTCTTTTTTTTTTCCTTTTAGTCTTTATTTTGTACAAAAATGTGCTGGGACCTTTTTTGTATAGCTGTATTTTTCCAGCTTCTCTTCTCAGTAGGCAAATATGACATTGTATGTAACCTGGTGACCATTGTCCCATGCATACAGAAGTCGATCCTTGGGGTTGTAATCGATTTGGGTGGTGTAAGTGTAGTTATTTACAAAGGGGAGTCTGGGTACCATCTGCGTGTTTGTGTGGGTGTCGTAGGCATACAGGATGTTGGCGTTCATCTGGTTGTAGCTGTTGACGGCGTACAGGACGCCGCAGACGATGAAGCAGTTGCCGTAGAAGTTCTTCCTCAGGCCCATCCTCCATGATGTCTCCCTCTGCATGCTCAGGTCAACAGAGTTCAGCTTGCTCAGGATGATCACCTCTTGATGGAAACTCTCCTCGTCTATTGCCGGGTAGACGACCCACAGCCCGCTCTCGTCCACTGCAAAGTCAATGTTGGAATGGCCTCTCCACCTCCAGGGTGTGGTCTCCTCGAACGCAGCGTTGTGCAGCGTGGTCCACGTTGCCACCTGCCGCCTCCGCAGGTCAAACTTGATGATGTCGCGGGAGTGGGCCCGGTTGTAGTAGAAGGCACCATCATACACCACATGACCTGTGCCGAACCAGTTGTAAGGCATTTTGTAAGAGTTGGTAAAGCGCCCTAGAGGTGGGGAGGGGGAGGGGGAAGGAGGTGCAAAACAAAGATCGTAATAAACACCGAGACCCACCTGCGAAGCATCATTTTTGAAACGACTGAAAAAGAAATAATGTTCACCTATTAAGGTGATCAAACAAATCTTGATCAAAGATCAAACTACCTTGTTTGAAAATCTCCATATTGCGGAATTCCAGCAGATTGTTTCCGTAATAGTAGTTTGTAACATAGATCTTGTCGTTGAGCGCCTTGGGGTCCTTCATCCATGCACCCTCATTTCGGCCGTATATATTTTGAGTCACAGGGTCGGATATCGTAGCCAAGGTATCTTTACATTCCTCTGTGAACAACAAAACCGGTTTAGTGGGACCCTCAGAAAGCTCCTGATATGGTGACAGGGATAATTTCAAGGGATGGTTCTTATGATGTCATAAAAGTTGGCATCAGTGAGGGACCCTTGAAATGGAAGCAGCGGTCAGATGATGAAAAGGTAGGTTGTGATTCAGCTCATCTTAAAATGCTTCGAGTACTATTAATAAGTGCATCCCATAATCTGTCATACTGCAATACACTGGTATGTACAATTGTTTTATTTAATTGCGCTAATGCTTTGGAAACTGGCATCTCACAAACACTCACTACTTATTGATAGATCCTGGCACACATGAGTTAATGTGAACTGTTATGAGGTGTACATATACTTGGATCAGTATATAATTATAATTGCATCAAAAGGTTACTTAAATGGCTCCTGTGTGAAACTTCTGACTTCTCCCAGCTGAATCATTTTAGGTAAAAACACAAAAAAACGAATTAAGGATTGAGGACAAATTTTCCTCTTTCAAGAGCACCTTGAACAAAATACATTTGCAGTGTTGCACAATAAGACAAAAGAGATTCACAATTGTTTGATGCATGCACAGTAAGTTCACAGCAAAATATCCAGTGTTAATTCAACTCTAGCAGAGTACATATTACATTACATTACAGGCATTTAGCAGATGTTCTTATCCAGAGCGACTTACACAACTTTACATTTATCCATACATACAGCTGGATATATACTGAAGCAATTCAGGTTAAGTACCTTGCTCAAGGGTACAACGGCAGTGTCCTACCTTTCAGTTACAAGTCCAGCTCCTTAACCGTTATACTACACTGCCGCCCTACACATATGAGCCTACTCTGGCCAGATTAGGCTCATATGTACTTTGTTACAGTTGAACACTGGACATTTTACTGTGAGGATTTGTACACAGTGTCTGTTTCGGATTTTCTCCAAGCTTTATGGTTGGGATTGTCTCGGTGTGCGTGTAGACTACACTATGAAAAGGTTAATCTTCATCAACCAAAGATAAGTATTAATTGAACTATAGCTATATATTAAATTAACTAACAGCATGAACTCAGAGGTTTAAACATACCAGGACTGCTGCTCGGTGGTTCCTCCTGAAACTTTTCCTTAGACAAGCTCTTAGTCCAGCTGATGCGGTACTTTCGTTTAGCTGGTGGTGTCTGGCGGGTGGATGCAGTAGTTGGAGCAGCGGAGGTGGAGGTTTGTCTTTGTGTTGATGTTGGGGATGTGGTCAACAGAGACAATGTGGTAGATTCTGTTTGTATGTTGGTTGTTTGTGGAGTAGTTGACGTGGTGGGGTTGGGAAAGCTGGTGGGTATAGGTGTAGTGGAGGTGTAAGTGGTAGTAGCCACTGTGGTTGTGAGAAATGTCAGTGGGATCTTAAGAGGGACAGTTGTGGTTTTAGGAATGGGCGTTGTGAGCTTTGAAGCTATTGTTGTGGTTTTAGGAATGGGCGTTGTGAGCTTTGAAGCTATTGTTGTGGTTTTAGGAATGGGCGTTGTGAGCTTTGAAGCTATTGTTGTGGTTTTCGGAATGGGCGTTGTGAGCTTTGAAGCTATTGTTGTGGTTTTAGGAATGGGCGTTGTGAGCTTTGAAGCTATTGTTGTGGTTTTAGGAATGGGCGTTGTGAGCTTTGAAGCTATTGTTGTGGTTTTAGGAATGGGCGTTGTGAGCTTTGAAGCTATTGTTGTGGTTTTCGGAATGGGCGTTGTGAGCTTTGAAGCTATTGTTGTGGTTTTAGGAATGGGCGTTGTGAGCTTTGAAGCTATTGTTGTGGTTTTAGGAATGGGCGTTGTGAGCTTTGAAGCTATTGTTGTGGTTTTGGAAGTGGTTATGGTTGTTGTGGTGATGTCTGTTTTGTTTATAGGAATGGCTGTTGTGGTCTCTGGAATGATTGCTGCGGTGTCCAGCA
Source organism: Ilyophis sp. 1 JC-2022 (assembly GCA_022702515.1). NCBI lineage: Eukaryota > Metazoa > Chordata > Actinopteri > Anguilliformes > Synaphobranchidae > Ilyophis > Ilyophis sp. 1 JC-2022. Next base: position 95,997,608 of record CM040403.1, on the reverse strand, counting down.
CGAGTGCTGTGGTCTGAAGAATGGCTGCTGTTTTCTTAGGAATGGCTTCCGTGTTCTTCAAAATGGCAGCTATGTTCTTGGGAATGGTCACGGTGGTCTCATTTATGGCCGCTACGCTCACGGAAATGGCCTCTACACTGACGGCCACCTCATTGGTCCTGGATGTTTCCTGAGTGGTACTCCCTGTGGTGGACCCTGAGGTACTCTCAGGGAGTGGCGTCACAGGTGTAGTGGCAGTCACTTGAGTAGGAGGGTTTGTTTTGGGCACCTGGAGAGACCATGGACCTGAAGTACCTTCTCCCTGTGTGCTGGCCACTGTATGCAGAGCAGCAACAGACCTCACTCTCCCATTGGCCCTGGGGTGTGGGGCTTTGTGCTTGAGTAGCTGATCTTCAATCAGCAGATCAATAGAACCATCACCACTCAAAAATTCTTCCTCTGGTACTGCTCAGATAAAACAGAACAAATCAACCTCAGAGGTTTGCTACATAGAGACACAAAACAGCTGTGATACCAGTGACACTTGCTTTTAATGTTAACTGCTTGCTGAAGACAATACACTGCTCCAGTGCACTCATTCATAAGCCAGTGAATATTGTCCACACTGCTAGGCATACAGTACTACAGGAGTGTAAGCACCAATCAAGTGCTTGCTCTGTACCTCTCACTGATGTTGCATTATGACCTAACTGGTTCATTGTGGAGAACATTCAATTGTGCAACTGCCAACTTTCCAACTGCGTAATACAATAATCACTCAAAACAAGACATTTGTCTGTTTCCCACAGGGACATGTCATGAGCATGACGTGAGACTGTGGGGTTGAAATGTTAGGCAACCATAGCCTTCATACTTACAGTTCTCATCCTCATCCCCATTCTCCATGGTGTTAGATTTATAATAGGTTATCCCTCTGATGACTGTCCCACTTGGGCCAGTCTTAGCCCTGCTGGGCATCCACTGTCCCTCCCTGTGCTTCTGGGCCACTGTTGGGGCTTCGGGTTGACTTCTCTTCAGTAAGGGTCTGAAGAATCCCTGGTTCCCAACAAACCTCTCTTCAAACTTCTATTGTGGGAAAAAGCACAAATCGTGTCTCACAATGTGCAGCTACTTCCACTTGCATTATCACATAAATTATAGTACAGGATCTGCCCTGAAAACACATGAAAACAAGGTCGGCCCTTATAAAACCACTGTAATGTGGTTGCCAGTTCCCTCAACAATTTTGTATCACATTTCCAATCTTGGAACACAGTGCATCAAGACCATGGCCGTGTCCGAATCAGCACTCTTCCACACTGCTGAGTAGCCTTGGTGAGTAGATAGGGTGAGAAAGTATGCGAACATTTTTCAAATTGCAGTATACTTCAAACACCCGGATGACACACTTACTTCCGGGGTTTCGCTGAGTACATTCGGGAGCACGCTTTTCAAAAAGTACACAAACATTTTCGTCACATAAATATGACGTGAGGCTTCATTTTTTTAAAATGAGGCGCAGCTTTGCTGACGTTTTCCTTCTAATACACAAAAACAACATGTGACATGGCAGCGCAAGAGTCTTGTAAGATCTTGTAAGACTCTCCAGCCAAATGGCGACTCATAACTAGGCCAAATTATAAGCTATTTTTAACCAAAACCAACGTATTTTAAATAGAAATCATCATATTTTTACTTTTTTAAATAAGTGCGTCCTTTGTTTTTTTTTTTTTTTTTTTGATTTTGCTTTTTGATTGTTATTATTTTATTTAAAAATAAAAAAACATATACAACACTGGTGGGACGTCTAAGGACCTGCTTACGACACTTCCACAGTGTGGTTTGAAAATACGTTGTAGTACGACGGATATTTTTTGCGGACTGCTAAACAGTGCACATTAAACAGCACACTTCGGCCAGTGCACTGTACGCAGGAGACACAGTAGATAGAGCTCTGATTCGTCAACAAGCGTTCATCACTTGGATAGACCATTTTGAGCCAAAACTTACTATTAATAAATTACCTATTAGACTTGCCAAGACCCAAATTACTACACGAATTATTTTATCATTGTTTTTGCAATTTTTTAGACAGTAAGATAATCAGAACAAAAGCAATTGAAAAAAACACGTAATTGGACACAAAAGCGCATTCTCAGTAATTGCAGCTGTTGCAGAATCTGAATATAAATTTGAATCACATACGGGAAATTTCATAGACACATTCTATGAAATTGTTTAAATATAGTCTATCAATATCTCAATCTGTCTGAGATAACGGATTACAAAACTAAAAATAACTAAAAAACAAACAAATAGGATCGGAACTTCATGAATAGGAACTATCTATGAACAGCTTCAGGAGTTTCTTAAGAAAAAAACATTAGTGAACTCCTGTGCTTTTTGTGAATAGGTTGAGGTGAGGGGAGCGCCTGAACCTGAACGCAGCCCACCTGCGCATGCGCGTAGGCCGCCGCTGCCTTGCCCAGCTCGCTTGGACGATTCTTCTTCTCAACGCGCTGATGGAGTGGACTCTCCTCTGCTTGTGCCTGCTCTTTAAAACTGCTCTTCAGACCGGCTTGCTCTTTGGTGTGGTTTTGAGAGATGGCCTGCTCAAAAACACAAGCTGATCAGAATGGTACAGCAGCTAAGTTCACAGAGCAGTGAGCTTGCAGCCTTCAGCTGCACATAAATCCCAAGGTAACATTTCAGAAATATGCCATATGTAAAATACAATACACTGCCAAGATAAGGGCATCTGCTAAGCAATTCAGCAATGCAATGTGTATTATCAGTTTGGATAAAGAGCACAGTATTGTTTTTTAAACTAATGAGCATGTCTTATTTTCCTTAAATAGGAAAGCCTAATCGTGTTCGTAGGCCTATCAAATGGTTGCCACAGCAATGTCCTCTGACCAGGAAACCAGCATGCATTTCCTCTGCAGTGTCAGATGACATCTGCTGCTCTTTCACATCCATCAGCTGAGCTTCTCAGCCATTGCTGTGGAGGATTTCACTTCATCTACAGTTGACACAGGCGCACTGAAGATTGGCCAATTGGCCAGAGCAGGCACTCTTGAATGAAAATCCTGCAAACTGACACTGGGTGAAGCCATGGCCATCTCCTCACCGTGGGATGCAGGCATTCCACAGTCAGAACCGCACCCACGTGTTATGGCTGGATGTGCCATCCAGGAATCCTAAGAGCTTTTTTTTTTTTTTGGTTTTAATTGTTATAAAATGCATGAATATTGTTCAAATGTCTTATTAATGATATTAGGGAGCATACTGACAGGAAACCGTCTTGGGAAGACAATACTCTAAAGTATTTAGACAGAATCTCAGATTTTTAAAAACTATACACAAAAAGGTTTGTACTGCATAAGCTCTCATAACACTGCATTTAAAAAAACAAATATATTTTCAGCATTAAAATAAATACGGATGAACGGTGTGATGAAGGGTCAGTGTCCTTATCCGTAGTTACCTTGGTAACAAAACACACTTGTTCCCTCTCTGAGTAAGCACTATATTATTCCCTGTTGGACCTTAAAAATCCAAACGCCTGATTCTTATTTTTCTCTGTTGGCAGGAGTCTCCTAATGAAGTGAATAAACAATATGATCATGGTTTGATATTTCACCAAGAGAGAAATTATTGGGTGCTTACATGAGACATTAATTTTATCAATTTAAATTCCCTGACCTTGTTCTGGATTTTTAAATGTACTTAACAAAAGCGATAATTTAAGAAATGAAACACTTACCTTTTCTATATTCTCAACACGACCAATGAGTTTTCTTGTAAGTGAATGCAACTTTGACACATCCATTCTATAAGAATAGCCTTCAAGTAATTCCACAATTGTTGAAAGCTAAACACAAAAAAACAGCAAATAAATAAATCAGCCAAATTAGCTTTTTCCTATATATGTCGAGGTTACAGTTTGTGCAAAAAAGCAGTTCCTATTGATATAATAAAAATGAAGAAATGCAGTAATGCAAATTACTTACTTGGGATTGCCTATGAGTAATGTGCAATGCGTTGCTCTCTTTGTATGAGATTATTATGTTTTACCTTAATGTTATCTTCCCCTGCATCCTTGAGTTTCTTCCGCCTGAAATCCCCCTCGCAGGGGTTCAAAGCCGAAGAGGGGGCAATGCACGCGCACTTGCAGTCAGGCCCCGTTGTCACAGTCTCCACTGTGTAAAAGTCTTGTGCCTTGGCGCTGCCTTCCTCGATCCGCCGGCAGGCGCTCCTGCTCAGGGGTCTGACAACACATTTACAGCGACAGTCAGAGCCTTCCGAAAGCGCTTTCACTTTGTCATAATCACCCAGCAGCTACAACGGAAAGAAGACGAATCCATTTTCCACAACTGCACAAATCAACACATGTTTCACTTTCAGTATTTATTATGAGTAGGCTACATATTTATTATAAGTTTTAGTATGTATTATCCTGAATTTGCGTTAGAAACTTCAGAATTGTTCTGCATTGCAATTAAAGCACAATGCATTTATAAAATAATAATATATGTGTTCCCCTATGAGTGCAAATTAGTGCTAAAATCAAGGTACGTTAATACAGGTACTGTGTTTCACATCATTCACATTATTCTTGTCAAAAATGGCAAACGCATATGTATCAATCTAAAGATCAACTTTAAAAACAATAAATAACTTCCTGCTTGAGTGCAGAATATGTATTTAATAAGCAACTACAAATATAATTGCTTGTGGGAAGAAAATTCATACCATCAGTAATTACCTGCGCAATGATGTTGTCCTGTTTGTACATCTCCTCCCCAATATTCTTTTCTTTATTTCCAGGTTTACCATTTTCCAATTTACTGTCAATGGACTCAGGTGGCACGGCTAAGCTGGAATAAAGAGCGCACCACAAAACGCACAAAAATTCCAGTTTACACATCACAGGCAACATCACAGGTCCTTGCAGAAGAAACGGATGTGATAAAGCAAGAGTGATGAAACGGACGCCGTGCTGTCCCTTTTAGCAATAAAGTTTAGTATGAATCCACGTCTGGTTGATTTTATTGAGACTAATGCGTTGTATTTTCACGTAGGTACGAGATGCATTTTGTAGTTCGATATCCACTGATTTCTTGCACAGACCAAAATAACCTGGCGACCAAAATATGTCTTGTTTTGTAAGAATCAAGTCTGGTAATACCCCGTAACTGTAATCTCTATCAAGTCTATGGGGTGGATAGAAACTGCAGCGGTGTTTGAATGCTCTTGAGTAGGTGGGACTGGGGAGGGCCTGTTTCCAAATAATCAAAGCAGGGAGGAGTTGTATCACACAACTCACGTCCTTCAGGACCCCGTCTTGTCCAAGCAGCATCTTCAAAGATGGCAAGCGTCACTCACAGCTGAATATTAGGACATAACATCGTTTGTCTTCATGTTATATAGTCATAAAAAATATGAAAGTAGCGCAAGTAGCCTACGTGTATGATATTTTCGTAGACTGTTGTAATCTAGATACTTTTACTGTCCAGGAAAGGTTTATAGATTCAAAATAATTCATTTTGTACCTACATCTTCAAAAGTAGCCGACTGGTTTAAATATTATCCAACAGCGCCGCCTGTGGTTATTTTTGGTCGCTATTCTATTAGATTTACTATTTAAATAAATAAACAACCTCCTCAGCCACAAGCTTGCATAAATGCTTTTTTAAATGCAGTCATTACTAGACTATTCACCTTTTTGCAGGAAATCACATGAAATTAGGCATGTTTAGGGTTTATTTCTCTTACCTCTAACAAGCCTCTAGAGTCTTTTAATATTGTTGGGTCACAGACATCAGAAAGTCATGGCTAGGATATGCGACCAAATATAAAAAAATATTACTTTATTCTACATTATGTTAAACTGTCCAATATTGTTTATGCCCGAAAACGGACGACGACGACTATGTACAAAAGGTTATATAATTTCTAAACGGTTCATCCGATATGGATGAAAAGACCCTCAAATTAAAGCTGACAGTCTGCACTTCAACCTCATGTACATGTATATATTTTTTGTTTTAATAGCTTTTCTGATTTCACGTTTCCAGGGTTCACAAATATAATTTAAATGTGGCTCTAAAGGCCAAGACATTTGGTTTCTGGTCGAGAATTTTGTTGGTATGTATATGGTGTTTACCAAGAAATAGTAATCGACTGATAAAGTATTTTATTATTAGAAACGTCATTTTTCTTTACTCCAAAAAACGCATGTTCAAATGTTAAATTAAAAGGCATACATTTATTATGCACATGGTTCATTACATCGGTCCAAATATGTCTGCTATAATTGCAGTTCCAACAAAGATGTGACAAAAGCTTCTTCTTGGTTTTTACAAACATAGCAACTGGTATTCGATAAAGTATTGGTATTCGAGTTGAAGTTAGTATAATAAGTTTTTACTGGATAACATTTATGCAGAATTTTAAACAATATTTATTTTATCTTGTTGGTTAACAAATATTGTTTTGCTAAAAGCCAAGTCTATTCCGAGTTTATATTCTCGTAGATGCCATTCCAGTAAAAGACAGCAGGTGGCGTAGGGATAATATTTCTGAGGATTATATTTCTGACATTTGTTATTTGCTTTTTCACATGTTATAGAACATTCAGCATAAATAAAGATATTTTTAGGATCCAGTGATGGCATAACACATTATTTACCTTTGGGAGAGAATAAAAGAAGCATTATTGCCCGTTTGGGGAGTTCATCAAATATAGCGTATACTCCATTGGAGAAACTGGGAACTCATGTACAGTAAGAATATCTATATAAGAGAGGAAACAACCTTTAGAATCAAGAAGGTGACTAACTAATAATATTCCACTTTCAAACCATTTCTTCTGAAATGGTGTCTTGTTTTTTTATGGAATATCTTGGTTATTTCAGATGAAGTACTGAGGTGAAAAGTTGTGCTTATTAGAATTTGTTTATGAAGGAGAGAGAGCGTTTCAGTGGTATTTTGAAAATAATGTAATTGCATCATAGAAAGGATAGTCCTCCAATTTTATTAAAAAATAATATTAAGTATTATATTCCACATTTCTGGGTGGGTATTTTTAAGAATGATGTTGACCACTTAATTTTTAAAGTGGGGTTCAGTGTTGAAAAGTAATGCACCCCCCAGATAGTGTTAAAGATCATTTTATATATTTGATCGTTTTATCGCAGTAGTCCATGGGTACATCCAGTGCTAGAGCCCTCTGTTTTGTTCTAAGTGACCATCCTGTTATAGATAAATCTCTTTGGAGCCAGAGATTCAATTTTTGTTCAACAGATTTAATAAACTGTACAAAGTTTTCTTGTGCTGTTTCATTCTGGTGAGGAGGATTATACCAAGGTATTTTACTTTATTCTTAAATATAGTTTATTTTCTTTACATGTTTTGATAGAGAAATTCACAGTTAACTATATTTAGGAATGGACCAGAAGCTGTAGAAACATGTGGACGACTTCAAGCTCTTTAGATTTTTTTTTTTATTTTTTTTATTGTCTGCAAGTTGACTGATGTAAATATTTTTGATGTAAATATTTTTTGCAATGTATATCACCACTGTTTTTAATATGGACTAAAAAAATTGCCATAGCAAGTAAAAATAAGCATGGAGACATCGGACGGCCTTGAAAGAGACCTCTTGATTTAAAATATTTTAGATAAACCATAGGGTAGGCTAGTTTAACAGAGAAATTATAGTTTTTCTATGATGTTTTAATGGCTTTTATAAATGTTTCTTAAAAATAAAATGATGTTTAATGTTTAATAATTAAGCTCTCATCTTCCATTAAGTTTTCATAATCTAAAATATATAATACCAGTTTAATATTGCTAATACATCCACCAGACATTAAACCTGACTGATGTTCCTTTATATAATCAGATGTTCCTTTCTGTTTTTTTTTTGCAAGGCATATGGCGATGATTTTATAATAATTTTGTAAAAGGCTATTTGGTCTCCAAGCAAAACTTTATCTTTTTTATGGTTTGGAAATAAAGCTTATAAGGCCATGTGTCGTGGTTGGGGCATTCTTTATTCTCAAAGACTACTTGGCGATATCTTTTTTGAGAATTTTATATAAAACTCACTACTTAGATCAATCAGTAGCAGGGGAATTATTACGCTTCAGTGTACAGTTAGCATCTTCTCCAATGTCTTCTATAGATTATGGTTCAAATCACAACCATTCACATTTTTTTAATGTATTTTCTTTTTTTTGGTTCCACTATTCTGTGACTTAGAAACTGAGACAACGGATCACCTGTTTTTCTTTTGCATTTATAGCAGTACCTTTTGGAATGATATGTATGACTGGTTAGAAACAAAAGACTCTTTTATCTTTATCCAAGTTTACCAGAAATGACATAACCTTTGGGTTAATAATGGAGGATGAAAATATGGAATGTCTTTTGAATACCTATTTTACGTAAATTCTTTATACATAAGTGTAAATGTATTAAAACATAACGTGGTTTTTTAAGAAAGAACTGAGGTTATATTGTAAGTCACTAATATATATAAATAAGAAAACTGCAAAAAAAAGTTGTTTAATAACATTGTTTCCTTAGATTTATTTGATGACCCTTAAGCTGAAAGTTAACTACATATTTTTTTATTTGATAAAAATGTTTAGATTGTGTGCTCCGTTTTGTAAAGAAAACAGATTAATGTATCATGGCTGTACGGTTCAAATAAAAAAAATAAAAAATGTGGTTCTTCTACAAGTGACGTCACCGTCGTTGATGTTACATTAGTTACGGTGAGGAAGGAAACAACGGCACAATTTTGTTGTTCCGAGTCCGATGTTAACAAGTGAAACATAACGCTTGAGGAAGTACAAGGTACAAAAGGAGGAAATTCTCTAAACACGAATTGCTCTCGGACATTGGAGGTATGAGACATTTGCCAATAATTAAATTCAACACGATCGGTTAAGATAATATAGAACGAGTCTAACTCTAACAGTTGTTGACATACGTAAGAAAAGGCCGAAATGTTTAATTTGCTTAATGTTAGCTAACGTTAGCGTGTGCGATTTTATTGGTTTTGATATATTCTAGACGGTAACTGTTGTATATGAATTTATTCAAAAGTGCTAGCTAACTAGATACAGCTAGGTTCTTGCTAGTCACCTTGTTCGTCACATTAAGTTTGTATTCTATGGACAGACTGAAGTTACGTTTACCAACAATGGCTAACTTACCTTTAGTAACGTTAATGTTCTCCTCTCATTTTGTTAACTTGCTAGTTAATATTAACGTAACAGTGTTACTCATTTAAACGTAACATTACTAATTTGTCATTTGCTTCCTTCACATGAAACTAACCTTAACGTTAGCGTGTCAACGTGATGATGGCTAACTAACGTTAATGCTGAGACTGTAATGCTATCAGACGGGTGTAGCTATGGTTTTCTGCTAAGGAGTAGGCAGCAAAATGTCCTGAAATGTGGGTGATGTCTGGTTTGCTCCACCCGAACCCCAAACAACATTAACAGTAATCAGCTGGAGGGAACCAAGTTACTCGGTGTTTCTTCGGACTGAATACTCGGGTCATAATTATCGATCGAACTTTGCTAGCAAACAAGTTCCGATGAAACGAAACTCAGAAACCTCTTAGTTTCGGCACGCCGTCATCATTCAATTATGAGCGTTTTATTAAGTTAACGTGATTAGTAGGTTATTATAGTTTTAAGTTTTTAATTGAGTTTTTATTTTTATTCGTTTTTTAAATTTAACTTTCTAATTTAGTTTGGCTTTAGTTCGTTTTCAGAGTGTGTTTTTAGTTTTAGTTTTAAAAAATATATCTTAGTTAATAACAGTCAATAGTTGGGTTGGGGGAGAGAATACTTTTTTCTCCCCAAATGACACTATATGCAATCCAGATTACAGATAAATAGTGAATAGCATACACACATCATCAAACAGAAGCAGCTAGTGGATCAGAGACTAAAACTAAAACGAATTCATTTTTATTTTATTTCAGTTAGTTTTGCAACACTACATTACAGTTTTAGTTTTTAAAATAATTGTATTTTTTATTTTTATTTCAGTTAACTAAAAAAAAATTTTATTTACATTTTTATTTCAGTTTCATAACAACCTTGGCGTGTGACCACTAATCTGCTGCATCTTTTATTGAGTTACAGGTTGTCTCCATCTTTCTAAACGGACATTTGGGCTGTTTCTGCGGATAGGAACGATCACATGCCCTCCCTCTGACTAGAATCCTTAGATATTCTCAGATCGCGTAGCCTATTTGACAAAAATGGAAACCAGTGATGTTAATGTCGCTACAAATGGTAAATATCCGTGCTGTCATACAGCCTAATTCTTCTTCTTAGAACACACATAAGGAGTGCACTGAATTTTTCTTCTATTGGCCTAACTAGACAAATCTGATCCAAAGAAAGAAGATGAGATGGGAGACTCTGAGAATAAGGACGACAGTGAGTAAGATGCTTATACTCTGTCTCAAAAGAACTGCATTATTGGAGATGCAGTTTCCGTAAGCAGAAAAGCAAGTTGCAGAGAAAAATCTTTCTGTTGATGTTGGTTTGAATCCTTCTTAAATTTTCATTTAAAAAAATTATAATAATTAAAAAATGTTATGAATATAGTGTCTATACCATTGCATTCATTCTACATTAAGAAATTACTTTAATTTCCTCTATTTTATTTTGTCATCCAACTCACTGTTTGTTCCCTTATGAATAAAGCTGGAGAAGACCAGCAGACCCAACCTTAATTCTGTTCCTCAACAGCACATGTACATGAACCCAATTCAGTGGACAATCCAAGTGAGCAGGAGCAACCCTCTGGTGATCCACAAAATGTCAGAGCAAGTGGAGCAGAGACAGGTAAGATGTCTATAATTTTCCTCTTCTTTTCTTTCTTGTTTTTCTGTTTGTTGACCGATGTTGTCCACATTGAAAATTATTGTTAGTGTTGGTTTTGTATCCATAGGCCTTTAAAATGGAAGGATGGAGAGGTCAATGTCTTGCTAGAAAGACTTACCCCCAAGCTCCACTGTGACCAACGAGCGTTGCGTTGAATGTGTGTTGCGTCAGCAATTGGCATCAGTCAGGGAATGTTACTTTTGTAATCAATGAAAGGTGCTCCACTGCCTACGTTACGTTGCCGTTGCGTTGCGTCCGATGGCTGCATCCAAGCTCAAAAATCGTCGAGGTTCAATTTTTGACACATGCGTCCACTCACATCTAGTGCATTAAAATAATGAGATAAATTGTATATTATACAATTGTAGGCCTATATTGGTTGTTTTCTGGCGTAGGCCATTCGTTCACGTCATGAAATGAAATTCACATAGGCTATTAAATAAATTTATTAATTCATTAATTTACATGAGGCATACAAAAGAGTGACGTTCTTTAGTTGCATTCACTAGTAAGTAGTCTACATTAATGGTTATAGTTACATTACCTCACATCAACTTGCTGTCACTATTCAAGGGTAGCAGTTGGCTACGGTATGCATTTTTCGTAATTCATACATAATCTACTGAACAAAAGTTTATTTCCGTATCATCATAACTTGCGTCCCCCAGCGTGGAGCAGGTAGAACGGGACGTTGACGCAACGCTGATGGTGACGCGACGCAATGCTATTGGTGGAGCTGGCTTGTTGGGTGAACCAAGTCATTGTATTTGTTAGTCTGTGTTTTATCAAATATCAGGTCGTAAGGATAATGTTTCGACAGATCACGTATATAATTTTAGGTCATGCTGTGAAACGGAGCATCCATGTGACCCTTCTTTCCCTCTGGGGAGTGCACTGAATTTTTCTTCTATTGGCCTAACTAGACAAATGTGATCCAAAGAAAGAAGATGAGATGGGAACCTCTGAGAATAAGGACGACAGTGAGTAAGATACTTATACTCTGTCTCAAAAGAACTGCATTATTGGAGATGCAGTTTCCGTAAGCAGAAAAGCAAGTTGCAGAGAGAAATCTTTCTGTTGATATTGGTTTGAATCCTTCTTAAATTTTCATTTAAAAAAATTATAATAATTAAAAAATGGTATGAATATAGTGTCTATACCATTGCATTCATTCTACATTAAGAAATTACTTTAATTTCCTCTATTTTATTTTGTCATCCAACTCACTGTTTGTTCCCTTATTAATAAAGCTGGAGAAGACCAGCAGACCCAACCTTAATTCTGTTCCTCAACAGCACATGGACATGAACCCAATTCAGCTGACAATCCAAGTGAGCAGGAGCAACCCTCTGGTGATCCACAAAATGTCAGAGCAAGTGGAGCGGAGACGGGTAAGATGTCTATAATATTCCTCTATTACTTTCTTTCCTGTTTTCAGTTTGTTTACCAATGTGAGTAAACATTTTTAACATTTTTGTTAGTGTTGGTTTCGTATGCTTAGGCCTTGAAAATGGAAGGATGGAGAGGTCAATGTCTTACTAGAAAGACTCAAGTGAACCAACTCATTGCATTTGTTAGTCTGTGTTTAATCAAATATCAGGTCATAAGAATAATGTTTCGGCAGATCACGTATATAATTTTAGGTCATGCTGTGTAACGGAGCATCTGTGTGACCCTTCTTTCTCCCTGGGAAGTGCACTGAATTTCTCTTCTATTGGCCTAACTAGACAAATGTGATCCAAAGAAAGAAGATGAGATGGGAGACTCTGAGAATAAGGACAGCAGTGAGTAAGATACTTATACTCTGTCTCAATGAAGCTTCTATGCCAAATAAGGACATGGGCATTTATTTTTGTTCATGTTTCTAATACACAGATCAGCAGACTCTGGATTTACACAGACTTTCAACAGAAGAAGTAACTGAAGGTGATTAAAATCCTTTAAATGTTTTGGAGAGCCATGCTTCTCTCAGATCAACACGCTCTGGATTTACCCTGTGTGCAGAAGCGGGCTCAAGCCAACAGCTATTCACAAACTGTCACAGAATATGAATATGGTGGAGCAGGGAAAAATGTCAAATTTTCCTCTTTGTTGTTATTTCTGGTTTTCGGTTTTGTTTGCTGATGTGGGACGAGTTCAGTTGGTTTCATCAGAGCTGATTTGTAGTCTTCAGGCTTAGACAAGATAGGTCCCAGAGAAAGACTTGTACTAGAAAGACTTAAACTACCTCATTGTAGTAGTTTTATTGGATTGTATTTTATCAGATGTTGGAGTAATGCTTTGGCACAGTTTGATCTATATCAAATTTTTTCTCAGTTCATAATTTACTGTAAGATGTTGTTGCTATCTCTCCCTCTCTCATTATATTCTATGCTAAAGGGAAAATAAGAATTGATGTCATATACAATTATGTTGTTGACGTAGTCATGTTTTCTAACAAACAGATCAGCAGACTCCAGGTTTACTCTCAACAGCTGGAGCACCTGAGACTGCTGATGATGATGTGGAATCTAAACTCCTCAAAAAAAGTTTGGAAACGTTATTTCGGTCGATTATTCCTCCCCTTTAATAATACCAATTGGTATTGTATTTTATATCGTTGGAAAGCCTGATTAGTCACCTTTACAACGAGGTACAACTTGTAAGGATCATGCATTCGTGGAATGAGCAACACAGCTAACCGTGTGGGTAGCGGCCCAAAAAAATGTGCCAAAATCCCCTGCAATATTCTTCTGTTGGTATTCACTCTCGTTTTGAGCTTCAAGTGCTGGCAGGTGTATGCCAGTGGGATGGAATGGGATGCCATCCCACAGCAGTGTGTGACCAGGCTGGTGACCAGCATGAGGAGGAGGTGCCAAGCTGTTGTGGCTGCGTATGGATCTTCCACACGCTACTGAGGTCCCTGACAGTGTAAAATGAATAAAGTGTAAAAATGGCCAATATGTGTTGTTTTTTCCTTATTACTGTGGGAGAGTGCAATCATCCAGTCCACCAAGCAACTCAAAACGAGAGTGAATACCAACAGAAGGATATTGCAGGGGATTTTGGCACATTTTTTTGGGCCGCTACCCACACGGTTAGCTGTGTTGCTCATTCCACGAATGCACGATCCTTACAAGTTGTACCTCGTTGTAAAGGTGACTAATCAGGCTTTCCAACGATATAAAATACAATACCAATTGGTATTATTAAATGGGAGGAATAATCGACCGAAATAACGTTTCCGAACTTTTTTTGAGTTTAGAAGAGCTCAGACTGGTAAAACCACTTAATTGTTCAAAGTCACGGTGTGCAGTGGCATTCTAGTTTACTACCTTTAGGTTACTGTCGTAACCCCGGTTCTTTGAGTAATATGAGCGAGATGTCTCGCTATGGGATGTGACCCTCCGCAGCCCTGACAGAAGTACCTATCTCAAATAACCAATCCTGATTGGTCAGAGAAGCGTGTCCCTCCGCTGCGTGATGTAGTCCCCCCCACTACAAATACCGCAGCAGGAGGACACGCCCGCCATTCTAAAGCCCGAAATTCCTTCTCACCGCCCAGCAAGAAGGGTTGTCTGGCGAGACATCTCGCTCATATTACTCAAAGAACCGGGGTTACGACAGTAACCTAAAGTTCTTTTTCATAATATGAGCTCGATGTCTCGCTATGGGATGTGGTTACTCCCGAATTGCCAGACAGCTTTATCGAACAGCCACCAACCGATGGGGGGGTCCAGATGTCCAGATGCTAGGCCTGAAGGACCGCGCTGGCAACGCACGGGCCCGACACATCCAGCATGTAGAATCGAACAAAAGTCAGAGGCGAAGTCCAACTCGCCGCCGCACAAATGTCCTGAATAGACACCCCCCTGAACAAGGCCCAGGATGCAGCCATGCCCCGCGTAGAGTGAGCGCGCAGGCCCGCAGGCGGGCGCAACCCCTCATTAGCGTAGGCCAAAGTTATAGCTTCCACCAGCCAGTGTGAGAGGCGCTGCCTCGAAACAGGCTGACCTTTCCTGGGATTAGCCCAGGAAATAAAGAGCTGATCGCTCCGTCGGAAGCACTGAGTCCTGTCCACATAACAACGTATGGCCCGGACCGGACACAATGTATTAGCCCGCTGGTCAGCAGCTGGAGCTGTGAACGCAGCGAGAGTAATCGGGGAGCATGAACCCACCACCTTAGGCACAAAGGCTGGGTTAGGTCTCAGCGACACCCTTACGTCCCCTGGGGCAAACTGAGTGCATGACGGATGCACCGAGAGTGCATGAATATCGCTGACCCGCTTCGCGGAAGCGAGCGCCAGCAACAACATTGTCTTAAGAGACAAATGCTTCAAACTAGCACCCTGCAAAGGCTCAAAGGGGGGACCCTTAAGCCCCTCCAAAACCACCGTCAGATCCCATGGGGGCATAAGCGGCCTGGAGACTGGGAGCAGTCTACGGGCACCCTTCATAAAGCGGCACACCAGAGGGTGCTGACTCACTGTTTTGTCCCCAAAGCCCACGTGACTGGCGGCAATGGCCGCCAGATACACTTTGACTGTCGAGAAGGCTCTGCCATCATCGATGAGGCTCTGAAGAAATGATAAGACCACCGGAACAGAGCACTGAAAAGGGGTGTGATTCCGATCATGGCACCACCGCTCAAACACCCCCCACTTACCAGTGTACAAAGACCTGGTAGAGGGGGCCCGAGCATTCTGAATAGTGTTAATCACACTCGGAGGAAGGCCCGCAGTGGTCATAGAGAGCCACTCAGGGGCCACGCCCACAGTTGTAACCTGTCCGGGTGTGGGTGGAACACCGTCCCCCCCCCCTGTGACAACAGGTCCCTGCGTATTGGCAACTGCCAGGGCCGGGCGCACAGCAACTGATAAATCTCCGCCAACCAGTGCATTGCCGGCCAGTGTGGAGCTATCAGGATAAGAGAGTGTCTGTGTTCCCTCACCCTCGCCAGGGTGGGAGGAACCAGCGCCAGAGGGGGAAACGCATAGAGCAGCTCGTGAGGCCAGTCGTGCGCCAGAGCGTCCAGCCCCAAGGGGGCCCCCCGACTGTGTAGGGAGAAGAACAGCTGACACTGGGTGTTCCCCTCCGACGCAAACAGGTCCACTTTGGCGCGGCCATAAATGGACCAAATCTGAGTCACCACGAGAGGGTGTAAAGTCCATTCTCCGTATACGGGCGCACCCCTGGACAAGAGGTCCGCCCCCACGTTCAGGGTCCCCGGGACATGCGTTGCCCTCAATGACAGGAGACGCACACTGCTCCACAGGATCAGTTTGCGTGCCAATATGTGTAATTGACGTGAGTGCAAACCCCCCTGGTGATTTATGTACGCCACCGTGGTCGTATTGTCCGTCCTCACCAGGACATGATGACCCCTGAGGAACGGGAGGAAATGTTTCAGAGAGAGAAACACTGCCGAGAGCTCCAGAAAATTTATGTGATGTCGCTGGAGACCCAGGCTCCAGCGGCCCCTCACAGATCTGCCCTCGTGAATGCCGCCCCACCCCTGGAGGCTGGCATCCGTAGTGACCACTTTCCTGGACAGGACGGTGCCCAGGGGCACACCCTGAGTCAGAAAAGAGGGTGCCTGCCAGTGACGTAGGGCCAACACGCAATCCGACGTCACCAAAATCCTCCGTGCGCCATGACGCACGGGGTCCAGCCTGAGCGCAGCAACCCAGCGCTGAAACTCCCTCATGTGGAGGCGACCGAGGCGTATTACGTGTATAGCCGAGGCCATCAGGCCCAGCAGGCGCAGACACACCCTGAATGGAACGTAACAGTGTCTCTGAAAAAGAGCAAGACATGCCTTGAAACTGTTCGCCCTCTCCTCCGAGAGGCGCGCAGTGAACGGCATTGATAGCAGCTGTAACCCGAGGAAGATTATTTCTCGACCCGGTGAGAGATTGCTCTTTTCCGTGTTTATCACAAAGCCCAACTCTGACAGATGACGTGTGACAAACTCCGTGTGCGACCTGGCCTCCTGCTCCGAGCGCGCTAGGAGAAGCCAGTCGTCCAAATATGTGGCCAGGCGTATTCCCCCCCGCCGTAGCGGGGCGACCGCCGCGTCCGTACACTTCACGAACACCCTCGGGCTGAGGGAAAGTCCGAACGGGAGCACTCGGTACTGATAACACACTCCCTGAAACGCAAACCTCAGATACTTTCTGTGGGCAGCGTACACTTTTATATGGAAATAAGCGTCCCTCAGATCCACTGATGTGAACCAGTCGCCTGGTTTTATTAGACGCAACAGAGATGCCTGAGTCAGCATCCTGAACTTGTATTTCCTTAAGTGACAGTTCAGAGCCCTGAGGTCCAAGATAGGGCGAATTCCTCTCCCTCCCCGTTTGGGGACGAGAAAATATCTTGAATAATACCCGGATTGACTCTGCTCGGGAGAGACGATTTGAATAGCTTTTTTGTCTAAAAGAGACATTATCTCCTCCTTTAGCACGCCAGCTAAACGTCCCTGTGCTCGTGACTGTATTATGCCGGAAAAACGAGGCGGCACAGTGTTGAACTGCAGCCGGTAACCCCGCTCTATCGTGCGTAATACCCACGGATGAGCCCCTATTTCTCTCCACTTTTGAATGTGTAAACACAGTGAAGGGGAAAATATCGGCTGGGGTTCTGCCAACACGGGAGGGCTCATAAGTGGTGGTATGGCTCCCTCCAGTGGCAGAGCGAGAGAATGTCCCTCGGGCCGTACTGCGCATGCGCGAACTCGCGCCGCAGCCTGGGTAAATTCCTCCGTAGCCGGAAATGGGATGCCCATCGCCGGCAACAGAGGGACAACATGCCCGGCGGACATGTTGCTTATGTGCAAAGCATTTATTTTGTTTGTGCTTGCTTTGTTTTGGGTATTTTTCACACATTTTGTTTTCAACTTTATTACCTTGAATAAAGGCAGAACATTGTGTGTATGCGCGTGCTTGTGGACATGTGAACACGGCTGTGCAACGGCAAACAGCCCGGTGACAATGTCCCTCCTCGTCTCGTCTGGCCCTGGGGCGGAGATCAGCGACTGGAGATGCGCACTTAAAACCCTCTTTGGTGGAGCCCATGAACGGGGAACTGATGGGCGCGTCACCCGGAGAAACGGCGAAGGCGGTCAAGTAGCCTTCTTCTTCCTCCTACCCTGCGCAGCTGAAGCGGCCGGTGGAGGCGGCGGGGCTGCGGGCTGAGCGCCGGGGGGACCCTTCCAACCAACCCGAGGGGCAGGCGACTGGGATCGGGCCGGGGAAGGTTGCTGCTGCGGCCTCTTCGGGACCTTAAATCGCGCAGATTGAGCAGCAGCCTGGGCGAAAGACTTTCCCCGGGGCGGGGGAGACGGCGAGGGGGCTCTACGCGGCAGGCAGAGCGCAAACGCCTCGTTGTCTTTCTTCCTCGCCTCCGCTCTCTCCTGCATGGAGGTCAGAGCTGAGCCGAAGATACCCTCCGGTATGACGGGCGCATCCAGGATGTCGTCTCGCTCTCTGTCAGTCAGCCTGGCGAGATTGAGCCACCTGGCTCGTTCCTGGACCACGAGAGAAGCCATAGCTTTCCCCGTGGCGAGCACAGCCACCCGCTGGACATGAAGGCACAGGTCGGTAATCACTCCCGCCTCGCGCCAAACCGCGGCGCTAGGTGCACCGTGGAGAATGTCGGCTTGGTAAGCGGAGAGAAGCGACAGCACATTCAAAGCCCTCATCGAGAGCGCGGCTTGCTTGTACGCCCTCTCGGTCAAAGCAGACTGAAGACGCTCCGATTTAGCGGGGAGGGACGGACGTCTGCTTGAGCCAGCCATGGCGCCACCCGGGTACAGATGCGCTGCAACCGGGGACTCGACCGGGGGCATGGCGAGGAGACCCAGGGCTTCCATGTTCTCGGTGTCGAGGACGGAGGCACCCGGGATCTGGTTCCTTCCGCTGTACGGCTTGTCGCTCCACATCTTGGTGAGCTCGAGCAGTAAGTCAGGAAAGACGGGAAGAAGCTGCTTGGCCGTGTTACCGCCCGGTGCTAATAGCCTGCCCTCGTAGCGCGAGCGCGAGGGCTGTGTCACCGGAGCGGGCCAGGGAATACCCATGCTCGCTGCCGCACGCTTGCACGTGTCGAGCAGGACCACAGGAACCGGGGACGAGGGACGTGCGTCCTCGCCGTCCTCCGAGCCCCCGGAAAGCAGCCCCGGCTTTGCAGCCGGCACCGGAGTGATTAAGGCATCATACTCCTCCTCGCTCTCTGAAATGAGAGGGGGATCATCGGAGTCGGACTCTACACACTCCAGCTCTAACACATCGTCGGAAGGAAAGGCAGGAACCGGGGACATCACGGACAGGGCGGCCCAGTCGGTGTGCACCTCGTGTACCTCCTCCACCATGGGCTCCTCTTCGTCAGCGGCTACCGGGGCAGCGGCGGTCAGAAGCGGGTCCTGGTCGGACAGGCTGGCTTGGCGAGCCAGGCGGCGTCTCAAGCTTTTCGTGGTGAACATTTTGCAATGTACACACGAACCGGGGACGGATAGGGACAGCCTGGCGTGGTCAGTCCCGAGACAACCCATACACACGGGGTGCGTATCCTTCCCCGAAATCCGGGCACCACAAGGGCAGGGCCGGGAGTCTCCTCTGGCATGAGGAGCAGCGGACGCCATGGGGGCAAAAAACACCGGCTGGTGCGCGGGTGTCTTTCACGGTAAGTGCTAGCTAACTGGTGTGTTAGGAGCAGGTAGCTAGCTAACTGGTGTGTTAGAAGCGAGAGGCTGATAACTGGCGTGTTAAAAGCAAGATGCTGATAACTGGAGTGTTAAAAGCAGGAGGCTAACTGGTGTGTTAGCAGGAAACGTCGAGGGGAGCTGGCGTGCAAACCCTCGGCGAATAGTGAGCTGAGTTAGCGTCCGTCGACAGAAGCTAATAAATAATTCCGTCTGTGGACAGTTAAACTAACTAGGCTCGGTGTGAGATAATGCTTCTAGGTGAGAAGAATTTTTAGAATGGCGGGCGTGTCCTCCTGCTGCGGTATTTGTAGTGGGGGGGACTACATCACGCAGCGGAGGGACACGCTTCTCTGACCAATCAGGATTGGTTATTTGAGATAGGTACTTCTGTCAGGGCTGCGGAGGGTCACATCCCATAGCGAGACATCGAGCTCATATTATGAAAAAGAACTTATATAGAGATGCAAATTTAAAGGAATTTTTTAAATCGATAATTGTTAACCGTAACAAACAATTGTCGATTAATTGATAACATAAAAGCTAAATATAGCTTATGATATACAGAATACAAAATGCATGTTATATTCCTCAATCAAAGATTTATTGTAATATTTGAGAAACAGGCATTATTGTAGCATAACAAAAATAGAATATGAAGGCGTCAACAGGAAAAGAAAAAAAAAATTGCTCTGTCGCAAGCGAAACCGTTGCTCCGCTAGGCGCTAGCAGCATTAACATAATCACTCTTGAAATGGGAAAGGCGACAGTAAAACTAGTAGACCTAGCCTAGAACAGTCTTGCGGCCTCTTCAATAATTACACTAGGCTGAATTTGGCACCCTCGCGTGGAGACCTTAAATCATGATTACATTTCACACAAAAACTCCCGTTGATAAAATTACAACAAGACCGCAGATTGTTCACTTAATTGTTTAATTTGAAATCTTACCGATTCAATTCTTATTTGCAATTAATTGATAGTCGATTAATTGTTAACATCCCTAACCTGATATACAGAGCTTTGTTGACCATGTTTAGATCCTTTTCTTTGGGAGCCAATGGGAGTTCAACCTTATACTCAACATCTCCAAGAAAAGCAAGACGACTCCAGACCTGAAGATTTATCCAGTAAGACTATTTTCTACTGCATCTGTGCTGTAAAGATTGTCTTTAAAAAAAAAAAATCTGTACACCTTTTTGGAGAGCCACGCTTCTCCCTGAAGTGCACTAAAGTTTCGGCCTGACTTCTTTTTGGCTTACTAGATAATCTTGTTTCAGAGGAAGAGGACCAGAACAACGTCTCGGAAAAGGCAGGCTACAGTGAGTAAGATGTTGACGCTCATTTAAGCTTCATCCCAAATAACACAATATGTATTTCACAGGCACAATGCCTTCTTTATATCCTTTAATATATGGATCAACAGACTCTGGATTTACCCTGTGTGCAGAAGCGTGCTCATACCAACAGCGATTCACAAACTGTCACAGAATATGACTATAGTGGAGGAGTACAAAATGTCAATGTTGCGAGGTTTGAGCTATTCCTGCTCGTGGAATAAGACACAAAAGTCTGGGTGAATGAGAATTATTTTTATTGCCGATTCTCACACAGAAAACCTCATACATACACGCACTCCTGTGCTCTCTCTCTCGTCTCCTGCCCGAGCTCCCCCTTTTCACGGATCTCAGGCTCACTGTTGAACAATCAAGGCAATTGGTTAATTGACCACAACCATCATATAATCAATCATCCCCAATTGCCCGACCGTTCACAGCTGTGCTGGCTCCCTAAACCGCCCGCGTTCACTCTCTCTCTTGCTAGCTGCGCCTAAAACCATGCCCCCCTTACCACAGTAAAAATTTCCTTTCTACGGTTATTTCTGGTTTTCGGTTTTGTTCGCTGATGCGGGACGAGTTCAGTCGGTTTCATCAGAGCCGATTTCTACTCTTCAGGGTTAGGAAATTGAAGGCAGGAAAGGTCGCAGAGAAAGATTTGTACTAGAAAGACTCAAACTACCTTATTACCTTATTGAATTGTATTTTATCAAATATCGGGATGTTGGAGTAATACTTTGGCACTGTTTGACCTATATCAAATTATGTATTTTTTCTCAGTTCATAATTTACAGTAAGAGGTTGTTGCTATCGCTCCCTCTCATTATATTCTATGCTAAAGAGAAAATAAGAATTGATGTCATATAGAATAACTTTTATTTTCCCTTTGGGGAACTTCAGTTGTAGCCACCAGCATCAACAAAAAACATAAGACAGTGGGGCAGACTCACAACACACAGACATATCAAATAAAGACATTCAATATACAAGCACCTGAGACTGCTGATGATAAATGTGGAATCTAGAAGAGCTCAGACTGGTAAGACCACTTAATTGTTCAAAGTCACGGTGTGCAGTGGCATTATAGTTTACTACCTGATATACAGAGCTTTGTTGATCACGTTTAGGCCCTTTTCTTTGGGAGCCAATGGGAGTTCACTGTGTGAAGTTCACTGAATTAATCTTATTTGTTGCCTGTTTTATCTGCTGGACTAGAACATGAAGGAGAGGAACCTTATGCTCAAGAAAAGCAAGATGACTCCAGACCTGAAGATTTATCCAGTAAGACTCTTCTTTTCTCCTGCATCTGTGCTGTAATGATTTAATGAAATCCTTTTTACCATACAATTGAGTCAACAACTGATGACCAGTCATATTCTTTTCTCCTTCACCCACAGAAAATTGGCCTATGATAATGGGAGTTTTAGTGATCGCTGTCATTATTGGTTTAATCTACTTTAATGGCTCAAGTGCACAACCTGAGCCAAGGGAGGACAGCAGTGTTGACATCTTTCGCAGAGAATTTGACAGGATGAAATCCAGTTTTCCCAGCCAGAGGGCGGAGCTCTGGAAGCGCAGTAAAATCCACCTGGAGAAGCACCTGAAGACGGCAGAGCCCACGGAGCCGGTCAGCATGATCCTGACCTCGGGGCACGGGGCCGAGAGGACGCTCCACTGCCTGGCCAGCCGCATGGCTGCGGCCTTCTCCGCGGCCCTCGGAGGAGCCTCTGTCCTCCACATAGACGGGGCCGGCATGGCGGCGCTGGAAAGCGACCAGGCCAAGCTGGACATCGACGAGAAGCTGAGAGGGGCCTTCGACGGCGACAGGAGGGCGGCGGTCATCCATCGGTTCGAGGAGCTCCCCCCGGGCTCCACGCTCATTTTCTATAGGTATTGCGACCACGAGAACGCCGCCTACAAAGGGGCTTTTTTGACCTTCACTGTCTTGCTAGAGGAGGATGAGGTCAAATCACATCTGAGCCTGAGTGCCGTAGAGGAGACTGTGCAGGATCGCATTCAGGACAAGTTCCTCTCCTCTGTTCATCCAGCCAGTTTTGACAAGATGGACATGGATGAATTCAGTGGACTGTGGAGTGAAATCTCACATCTCATCCTGCCTGTGGCAGCGGAGGAGCACATTGAGGAGCAGGGCTGCGGGCACTAAGCTCTTCAGGCATAGAAACATATGCACTGGAACATCTAAAAACTGATACGGTGTTGGGGGTGCTGGGCCCTGGTGCTTTATTGTGCAGGTCTCAAAAAAGCGTTTGTTTGAGCAAGATGTACATGCACTTGGTGTCCTTCAAATGATTACGAATGTTTGACAATTTTACTGGGTTTAGCAGAAATTGGAAAGGAAAAAAACCGTCTGATAATTTAATGTTGAATAAATGAAGGAGCCACCTGTAGTTTAAGAAATGATTGTGAAATAAATAATGAGGGATGATGTTGAGGTAATTATTGCTATATTGTTTCTTTTGTAATTGAGAACACCGTTTAAAAACGGATTATTACTGTATCCAGTTATCTGCTCATAAACTTTGTTGCGAGCACTCTGGCTACTTTTTGTTGTCTTAATAAAGGAAAGAACAGAAAAAAGAATAGACGACACTCTGCTCCCAGTGATTTATTACAAGCGATGATTTGGACCTACAGTCCTCCAATCGGATTAACACCGAGATAACCCGATGAAAACCTTGTTTCCAGTCGACAGTGGGTGTGTACGTTATTTAATTGCTCAGGTTTCATTTGTTACCCTTTACCCACTGGCGTAGCGCACACCCCCGCAACTGCGGTACACCAGTGCCTGTACCTATGCATATTATTGGACGTGCGTTTGTTCATTTTCTTCTATGAATAAAGATTTGTGCCTTGAATTGCAATCCGTTTATACAAGACTGTGCGGATGGACATTTAGGCCCAAGTGTATTACAGAATTGCTGGGAATATTCGGATAAACCAGGTACAAGTTTTGGATGGGTGATTGGGAAACAGGCTGAGGAATATGGGCTAAAGGGATTGGTTTATTGCCCTGTGGTGGCTTTGCCTGCCATACCTTCATGGCTATTTTTGGGCGGTGTCTTGAATCAATACCTGCTCAACCAATACCTGTTGAGATGTCAGCTATACAGATCTGGGATCAGAGGCACTTTTCACTCTATTCAGGTGTATATGTATGGAAAAACATAGGATTCCTGTGTATTTATGAAAAACCTCTGATTCCAGATCAGCTCATCCCTTTCCCACCCACAAACTTCCAAAATGTATAAAAAGTGGTTCAAATGCCCCCAAAGTTGTGGGGTCTTGTCAGAGGAGAGAGACATTTAGGAGTGCGTTTGACATTTTGTAGAGAAATATTGTTAATAATGGAAGGTTCACATAAGACGTCTTTTGTATGCGATCACAGAGCACGGAGCACCCCATAAAAAGCACGGTGCATGATTTGCAACTGGCACCTGTCCATATTAAAATGCTTTGCCACTTGCGGTCCTGATATTTTGCATCAGAATCCTGCTGCAACTCAAGCGGGACCATCTAAGCGAGGTAGGCTATAGCCTAATGGAGCACCAAAAATGTACCTCAATGTTTAAAAATGTAAGAGAAACTTAAGTTAGTGAAGTTAATGAAGTTCCCCACATGCGTGAGTGCATAATGCTATTAACTGTTAAATCAAGATAGCAATCCTCTTATGCAAGGTAGCCTTAAAAATGTTTTAAAAAAACTATAATTATTATAGAATAACTACTAAGAATAACAACATGAATAAAAATATGGCACAATAAATGAGCTACTCGCACACTAAAAGAAGAAAACAAAAACCAAGAAAATGCAATATTTCATCTAAGAAAAAGTTTGAGTCTAGAAGACCATCATCAGGGACAATGCTACGCTTTTAATCTGGCCCAGTAAATAGTGAAAATCATTAGTTGTATTAATTGCAATGTGCTCTCCTTTACCAGGTGTGCAAGAGCAAATAGATGAGGCATTGGTTGATATTATTGCATTATGCTCATGAAACGCACAAAGCATTTTCATTTCAATTTAATAATGATAATTATATTATCATTATGACAATATGTTTCATTTTTACAACACGTTTTAAGAACAAAGTTGGAGAGGGCTTTGAGAATAGGCCTACTTGCAATAGCATTAATATTCTAAATCTGAATTTTACAGTCAAGAGGTAGTGTTTCGCTTATTTCAATGTATCACTGCTGTGAAGAGTTATATTGACCAGGAGATGTCACGAGTCCCTCAAGGCACACTGGGTGGAAAAAAATAATCTCAACGTGGAAATCTGTACTCGGTTTTGCAATCCGTACGTAGGCCGACAGTTTGGCAATCCTTAGGCCAACGTACAGTTTTGCAATCCTTGAGTGAAATCATTTGGGTTCATGAGTGCAATGGAATAGGAGTTATAACACTGTAATTGCAAGGCAGCACCCAATGGAGTATATACAATCAGGTCCATAAGTAAACATTGAACAAAAAGTTCGGAAATTTGTGTTTGGTAGATTATTTCTCTGTTGTAACAATGCTTCTTGGCAATACATTTTATACCGTTGGAAAGCCTGTTTATTTCCCTTTTAAATGGTGCCCCATTTGTAAGGAACATGCATTTGTGGGATGAGCAGCACAGCTGAGTATGTGGGTTGCGCCCATGAAAAATTTGCCAAATCTTCTCTGCCAATTCCAAACAGCTTATTCTGCTGTTGCATATTTCAAGCAGAGAAGGAATAGTACAATGTTTACATTTTAGGAAAACTGTCGTATGATCATAGCTTAATGCATTTCATTATTGTTACGACTCAGATCGTAACAAAAGATATGAGAATCGGACATGCGTAATGGCCTACAATGGGCGAGCAACTCCGGTCCCTCACTGCCTAACCAAAGTAACTAATTACGGTTTATGTAGTCTGCAAAGGCTTACCGGACAAATCAGTCTGTTGGTTGAGACCAAAAAGTGAATAGCGTACCCCCACGGAGATTTATATTTCCACCCAGAGTCACCTTCAAAAACAATAGCCTAAAGGAAAAATAAGAAAGCAAAATAACAAAATAGTGTCCCGATGGAAGGATAGCAATCAAGCTGGGTTCACCCCAACTATAGCTGGAGTACACACATTGAACAAACTAGGAGGATAGACGAGAGTCAGTGTCGAAGTCAAACGAAACGGGGTCAAAACACACAAGATCACATCCACACGGCAAACAACTATAAGGGCTAGGCAAGAATCGAAGTCGAACACACGAAATCCACCAAACGATCACAGAGCAAGACCAATATGAGTGAACATCATTTTATCGTTGGTTATTTTATTTTGAAATTTTCAGACCTTCGCGAAAGTCCTTTCTGTCGCCAACTGATTGTCACAAGTGTTGCGTCACGGTTGACGCCGGACGCGCGTTTCCGGTGCTCTTTCAGCAATCGTCCCAAGGAAACAAATTGGTTACCGATTAGACTTTACAATCAAGGCTGAAAGTTGTGTTCAGTACAAGTAGTCTTATTAGCTAACAATATAACTAGCTATCTGAATGGATTCCATTGCATATTCAAGTAAAACACATGGAACAAATATGAGGTTAACAAGACAAGCGGCAAAGGAAGGTTTGTATCATCAACTGGTTAGCTAACGTTATTATAACGACGTTAACGTAACTTACTTTCTACTTAGCCAGTCAAAAATAAGAGCACGTCCGACATGGTTTTGGAAACGCCGAAGCTTAAACAGCATTGCTAATAATGATGTGTTAACAGAAAAATAACTAGAGTAGCTGATTTCAGTGTGAATTCAGATTTCCCTTCTTAAACTGCGTTTTCTATTCCTGATTAGTTTCACTTTCGTGTAACGCCAGCTACTCGATTGGTTAGAGCTAACTTAGGTCGCTAACGTAATTTAGGTACATTAAGTAGCATTAACTTGATCGCGATTTACATGTGTACAGCTCGCCAATTTGGTGTCAGTCAAGTGAGTTTATTAATAGTGTTCACTGTCTGGGATTACACTCTTTTCCGGTGTTTGGCAGTGAAGGCTGGTTAGCCAAGCACTGTACGTTGACAGGCAGTGTAAAAAAAATCACTAAGAATGTAGATAAGCCTAATGTATAGTTAACAAGATGTGCACATCATGGGTCTGAGGCTACAAGGGTCAAGGGTCTGACGTATCAAACAAGCCTTAAATCATCACTCTGCTGCCAGATATGCAGTAGATATTGATGGATCATTTTAAGTTTTTTTTTCTCTTGACAGATTTTTCTATTAAACTCTATGGAAAAATAAGTCAGGAGAAGAAACTCTTCAAGTTATCCATCCATATCTACTGTATTTCTGACAGCAGAGTGATGATTTAAGGCTTGTTTGATACATCAGACCCTTGATGACTTAGAGCCATTTAGCCAACTATGTGTTCCATACTGTTCCAGTGTAATTTACAGCTAAATCTAGTCCCACCCCCCAATTCCCATAGAGATCCATTCAAATGCAGAGACGTTATAGTATCGCTTGTAAGAGTACCAGAAAATAAAATATCTAGAGTCTTTTGATGTTGTTGGGTCACAGACATCAGGAAGTCATGGCATGCAAAGGATATGCGACCAAAATTATTACTATTTTCTATTTAAAGGCACAGTCAACTTAGTGTATGTAAACTTCTGACCCACTGGAATTATGATATAGTGAATTAAAAGTGAAATAATCTGTCTGTAAACAATTGTTGGAAACATTACTTGTGTCATGCACAAAGTAGATGTCCTAACTGACTTGCCAACACTAGTTTGCTCACATAAAATCTGTGGAGTGGTTAAAAATGAGTTTTAATGACTTCAACCTAAGTGTATGTAAACTTCCGACTTCAACTGTATGTCTTGGTAATGGTTGAGTAGCCTACTTGTATTATGCATCTGCTGTTACATCTTAGCATCTTATGAAATGAAGGGGGCAAACAAGGTTTTTTGGAAGTTCTCAAATTGGTCACCAGATCCCTTCCTCATTTTTGTGTCAGCTGCACGTGTTGTTGGGCAGAAAGAACGACCCACGAAGCGGAAGAGACATAGAGAAAATGAGACTCCCGCCACAGCAACTACCGGTTCTAAAGACCAGAAGGAGGACTCACAGACTGATGAAGGTAGAGTTGTTAACCCCTTCTCTAATCACCTTTTTTGAACACAAGCCCGAAAATAAAATGGTTACTGTTTTTGAACCTTTTTGACTATAGACATAATCCTGGTCTCTTCTGTAAGGTAACCCTTTGGAATTTGCTTTCCAAGAGCCAGTATTAATTACTAAAACAAAGTAACAACCAAACCAGAACCAAAAGCAAGGAGACTGCTTTGTCTAGATTAGTTTTTTCCCCCATATATTTATTTGGTTGGACATTTGTCAAAGATGTGTATTTTATTCAGATTTCATTCAGTGGAGTAAGAACAACTGGAGAAACCCCCCCTACTTTTTGCATCTCATCTGATTGGGGCACCGAGTTATTTTATTTGGTCCCAACGGAAGTCTGCCCCCTACTGGCCCACCAACAACTTAGGTTTCCCAGGAGGTCTCCCATCCAAGTACTAAGGAAGTCTATACATGCTTAGCTTCAGCCGTTTGGCAGGAGCAGGGTACTCATTGGTACGGCTGCTATCTGTGATTTAATTCTGCCACTACATCATTCCTGATGAATGAAGCCATTAAATCACAGTTGGCTTCTGATTCAAAGGGCACAGGAGGTTGCACGGGTATGATACTTTTTTCTCTTTGTTTTAGCTTCCTCAGATGAACCTCTGGCAATGGACAGAAATGTGCCTAGGACCCCTGTTAAATACACTGACGAAACGAATTGCCTGATGAGCCGCAGATCCATTCACTTAGAAAACCATGGGAAAGAAGGTATTCTTATAATGCACCTAATGGACATGTGACATATTTATTCTATTTTAAAGTTCAATCTGGGACATATTCCAGATTATGCAGTTTATAGACCACATATGGCCTTTGGTCTTGCAGATATTGCAAAACGTTGAAAACTTCCAACATTTCATTTTGTTAAAGCTTTCCTTTTACCCTTTTACCCTTAGTCCATTTTCAAGGAACCACCGAATCTTTGCCTGGTACGAGTCTCCACAATCGGAAAAACCAGACTGAGGCATTCTCCAGCATTGAGTCCTACAGGAAAGAGAGAGGTATTATTGCAGGCATAGACAACATCTGCTATCAGCCTTGTTATACTGTCAATGTATTTACTTTTCCAATTTGTGATAATATAGTGAATGTTCAAATTGTGGACTATATGACTGTGATTGGAATGTTTGTATTTAAATACCTGTTTTCAGTTTTGACCAAACCGAACCCCGCAAGTCAGAATCGTTGCCCTCCAATACAAGCAAGCAATTACTACCCTCTGACTCCAAGCAGTTCGTATGTCAAGCCTAAAGTGTATCGGACAATCAATGTTCCTCTTCAGAAACCAACTGTCAGAGGGAAACAAGGTATGAATGGCTGGGTACAGAAAATGGAAAATGTTCGAGTGTACTACAAATGACAGATGCAATCAGGACTTTCTTTAACTTTTTGTAGTATAGGAGATGGCAAAGTCGAGCTAATTTGTACTGTAAACACATGTATAAACACCAGATTTATATACATGTATGAAAGTGTGTGCATACAATGGCAGCGTATACATACATGCATGCAGTGGTTAAAACAAGCATCGGTATGCTTTTGCTTGAGATAATCTGATGATCTGTTATGTTTTTAAGAATTGGCAATGAAAATCATCGCGAAGACGACATCCTACTCGTTCTTTGCAGGTACTTTTTTTGCTTTATATTCCTCTGTGGATATTTTCATCTTGTGTGACATAAGTGTATTCAGTACGTTCTGAAATCTTACTGCTGTATTTGCTGAGAGATGCTTGTTCTCCTCCTCTGGACAGGCTGGTTTTGGAAGTCTTTTTTGTTGGTGCTGATTTTGTTAGTCGGTGCGATTCTGTCACGCTTTTTAATGGGAAAACGAACGCCTGAGCGTGAGAGCGCGGTAGCCGAAGGTTATTTCTGGTTTTCGGTTTTGTTCGCTGATGCGGGACGAGTTCAGTCGGTTTCATCAGAGCTGATTTCTACTTTTCAGGGTTAGGAAATTGAAGGCAGGAAAGGTCGCAGAGAAAGACTTGTACTAGAAAGACTCAAACTACCTTATTACCTTATTGAATTGTATTTTATCAAATATCGGGATGTTGGAGTAATACTTTGGCACTGTTTGACCTATATCAAATTATGCTCAAGAAAAGCAAGATGACTCCAGACCTGAAGATTTATCCAGTAAGACTCTTCTTTTCTCCTGCATCTGTGCTGTAATGATTTAATGAAATCCTTTTTACCATACAATTGAGTCAACAACTGATGACCAGTCATATTCTTTTCTCCTTCACCCACAGAAAATTGGCCTATGATAATGGGAGTTTTAGTGATCGCTGTCATTATTGGTTTAATCTACTTTAATGGCTCAAGTGCACAACCTGAGCCAAGGGAGGACAGCAGTGTTGACATCTTTCGCAGAGAATTTGACAGGATGAAATCCAGTTTTCCCAGCCAGAGGGCGGAGCTCTGGAAGCGCAGTAAAATCCACCTGGAGAAGCACCTGAAGACGGCAGAGCCCACGGAGCCGGTCAGCATGATCCTGACCTCGGGGCACGGGGCCGAGAGGACGCTCCACTGCCTGGCCAGCCGCATGGCTGCGGCCTTCTCCGCGGCCCTCGGAGGAGCCTCTGTCCTCCACATAGACGGGGCCGGCATGGCGGCGCTGGAAAGCGACCAGGCCAAGCTGGACATCGACGAGAAGCTGAGAGGGGCCTTCGACGGCGACAGGAGGGCGGCGGTCATCCATCGGTTCGAGGAGCTCCCCCCGGGCTCCACGCTCATTTTCTATAGGTATTGCGACCACGAGAACGCCGCCTACAAAGGGGCTTTTTTGACCTTCACTGTCTTGCTAGAGGAGGATGAGGTCAAATCACATCTGAGCCTGAGTGCCGTAGAGGAGACTGTGCAGGATCGCATTCAGGACAAGTTCCTCTCCTCTGTTCATCCAGCCAGTTTTGACAAGATGGACATGGATGAATTCCGTGGACTGTGGAGTGAAATCTCACATCTCATCCTGCCTGTGGCAGCGGAGGAGCACATTGAGGAGCAGGGCTGCGGGCACTAAGCTCTTCAGGCATAGAAACATATGCACTGGAACATCTAAAAACTGATACGGTGTTGGGGGTGCTGGGCCCTGGTGCTTTATTGTGCAGGTCTCAAAAAAGCGTTTGTTTGAGCAAGATGTACATGCACTTGGTGTCCTTCAAATGATTACGAATGTTTGACAATTTTACTGGGTTTAGCAGAAATTGGAAAGGAAAAAAACCGTCTGATAATTTAATGTTGAATAAATGAAGGAGCCACCTGTAGTTTAAGAAATGATTGTGAAATAAATAATGAGGGATGATGTTGAGGTAATTATTGCTATATTGTTTCTTTTGTAATTGAGAACACCGTTTAAAAACGGATTATTACTGTATCCAGTTATCTGCTCATAAACTTTGTTGCGAGCACTCTGGCTACTTTTTGTTGTCTTAATAAAGGAAAGAACAGAAAAAAGAATAGACGACACTCTGCTCCCAGTGATTTATTACAAGCGATGATTTGGACCTACAGTCCTCCAATCGGATTAACACCGAGATAACCCGATGAAAACCTTGTTTCCAGTCGACAGTGGGTGTGTACGTTATTTAATTGCTCAGGTTTCATTTGTTACCCTTTACCCACTGGCGTAGCGCACACCCCCGCAACTGCGGTACACCAGTGCCTGTACCTATGCATATTATTGGACGTGCGTTTGTTCATTTTCTTCTATGAATAAAGATTTGTGCCTTGAATTGCAATCCGTTTATACAAGACTGTGCGGATGGACATTTAGGCCCAAGTGTATTACAGAATTGCTGGGAATATTCGGATAAACCAGGTACAAGTTTTGGATGGGTGATTGGGAAACAGGCTGAGGAATATGGGCTAAAGGGATTGGTTTATTGCCCTGTGGTGGCTTTGCCTGCCATACCTTCATGGCTATTTTTGGGCGGTGTCTTGAATCAATACCTGCTCAACCAATACCTGTTGAGATGTCAGCTATACAGATCTGGGATCAGAGGCACTTTTCACTCTATTCAGGTGTATATGTATGGAAAAACATAGGATTCCTGTGTATTTATGAAAAACCTCTGATTCCAGATCAGCTCATCCCTTTCCCACCCACAAACTTCCAAAATGTATAAAAAGTGGTTCAAATGCCCCCCAAGTTGTGGGGTCTTGTCAGAGGAGAGAGACATTTAGGAGTGCGTTTGACATTTTGTAGAGAAATATTGTTAATAATGGAAGGTTCACATAAGACGTCTTTTGTATGCGATCACAGAGCACGGAGCACCCCATAAAAAGCACGGTGCATGATTTGCAACTGGCACCTGTCCATATTAAAATGCTTTGCCACTTGCGGTCCTGATATTTTGCATCAGAATCCTGCTGCAACTCAAGCGGGACCATCTAAGCGAGGTAGGCTATAGCCTAATGGAGCACCAAAAATGTACCTCAATGTTTAAAAATGTAAGAGAAACTTAAGTTAGTGAAGTTAATGAAGTTCCCCACATGCGTGAGTGCATAATGCTATTAACTGTTAAATCAAGATAGCAATCCTCTTATGCAAGGTAGCCTTAAAAATGTTTTAAAAAAACTATAATTATTATAGAATAACTACTAAGAATAACAACATGAATAAAAATATGGCACAATAAATGAGCTACTCGCACACTAAAAGAAGAAAACAAAAACCAAGAAAATGCAATATTTCATCTAAGAAAAAGTTTGAGTCTAGAAGACCATCATCAGGGACAATGCTACGCTTTTAATCTGGCCCAGTAAATAGTGAAAATCATTAGTTGTATTAATTGCAATGTGCTCTCCTTTACCAGGTGTGCAAGAGCAAATAGATGAGGCATTGGTTGATATTATTGCATTATGCTCATGAAACGCACAAAGCATTTTCATTTCAATTTAATAATGATAATTATATTATCATTATGACAATATGTTTCATTTTTACAACACGTTTTAAGAACAAAGTTGGAGAGGGCTTTGAGAATAGGCCTACTTGCAATAGCATTAATATTCTAAATCTGAATTTTACAGTCAAGAGGTAGTGTTTCGCTTATTTCAATGTATCACTGCTGTGAAGAGTTATATTGACCAGGAGATGTCACGAGTCCCTCAAGGCACACTGGGTGGAAAAAAATAATCTCAACGTGGAAATCTGTACTCGGTTTTGCAATCCGTACGTAGGCCGACAGTTTGGCAATCCTTAGGCCAACGTACAGTTTTGCAATCCTTGAGTGAAATCATTTGGGTTCATGAGTGCAATGGAATAGGAGTTATAACACTGTAATTGCAAGGCAGCACCCAATGGAGTATATACAATCAGGTCCATAAGTAAACATTGAACAAAAAGTTCGGAAATTTGTGTTTGGTAGATTATTTCTCTGTTGTAACAATGCTTCTTGGCAATACATTTTATACCGTTGGAAAGCCTGTTTATTTCCCTTTTAAATGGTGCCCCATTTGTAAGGAACATGCATTTGTGGGATGAGCAGCACAGCTGAGTATGTGGGTTGCGCCCATGAAAAATTTGCCAAATCTTCTCTGCCAATTCCAAACAGCTTATTCTGCTGTTGCATATTTCAAGCAGAGAAGGAATAGTACAATGTTTACATTTTAGGAAAACTGTCGTATGATCATAGCTTAATGCATTTCATTATTGTTACGACTCAGATCGTAACAAAAGATATGAGAATCGGACATGCGTAATGGCCTACAATGGGCGAGCAACTCCGGTCCCTCACTGCCTAACCAAAGTAACTAATTACGGTTTATGTAGTCTGCAAAGGCTTACCGGACAAATCAGTCTGTTGGTTGAGACCAAAAAGTGAATAGCGTACCCCCACGGAGATTTATATTTCCACCCAGAGTCACCTTCAAAAACAATAGCCTAAAGGAAAAATAAGAAAGCAAAATAACAAAATAGTGTCCCGATGGAAGGATAGCAATCAAGCTGGGTTCACCCCAACTATAGCTGGAGTACACACATTGAACAAACTAGGAGGATAGACGAGAGTCAGTGTCGAAGTCAAACGAAACGGGGTCAAAACACACAAGATCACATCCACACGGCAAACAACTATAAGGGCTAGGCAAGAATCGAAGTCGAACACACGAAATCCACCAAACGATCACAGAGCAAGACCAATATGAGTGAACATCATTTTATCGTTGGTTATTTTATTTTGAAATTTTCAGACCTTCGCGAAAGTCCTTTCTGTCGCCAACTGATTGTCACAAGTGTTGCGTCACGGTTGACGCCGGACGCGCGTTTCCGGTGCTCTTTCAGCAATCGTCCCAAGGAAACAAATTGGTTACCGATTAGACTTTACAATCAAGGCTGAAAGTTGTGTTCAGTACAAGTAGTCTTATTAGCTAACAATATAACTAGCTATCTGAATGGATTCCATTGCATATTCAAGTAAAACACATGGAACAAATATGAGGTTAACAAGACAAGCGGCAAAGGAAGGTTTGTATCATCAACTGGTTAGCTAACGTTATTATAACGACGTTAACGTAACTTACTTTCTACTTAGCCAGTCAAAAATAAGAGCACGTCCGACATGGTTTTGGAAACGCCGAAGCTTAAACAGCATTGCTAATAATGATGTGTTAACAGAAAAATAACTAGAGTAGCTGATTTCAGTGTGAATTCAGATTTCCCTTCTTAAACTGCGTTTTCTATTCCTGATTAGTTTCACTTTCGTGTAACGCCAGCTACTCGATTGGTTAGAGCTAACTTAGGTCGCTAACGTAATTTAGGTACATTAAGTAGCATTAACTTGATCGCGATTTACATGTGTACAGCTCGCCAATTTGGTGTCAGTCAAGTGAGTTTATTAATAGTGTTCACTGTCTGGGATTACACTCTTTTCCGGTGTTTGGCAGTGAAGGCTGGTTAGCCAAGCACTGTACGTTGACAGGCAGTGTAAAAAAAATCACTAAGAATGTAGATAAGCCTAATGTATAGTTAACAAGATGTGCACATCATGGGTCTGAGGCTACAAGGGTCAAGGGTCTGACGTATCAAACAAGCCTTAAATCATCACTCTGCTGCCAGATATGCAGTAGATATTGATGGATCATTTTAAGTTTTTTTTTCTCTTGACAGATTTTTCTATTAAACTCTATGGAAAAATAAGTCAGGAGAAGAAACTCTTCAAGTTATCCATCCATATCTACTGTATTTCTGACAGCAGAGTGATGATTTAAGGCTTGTTTGATACATCAGACCCTTGATGACTTAGAGCCATTTAGCCAACTATGTGTTCCATACTGTTCCAGTGTAATTTACAGCTAAATCTAGTCCCACCCCCCAATTCCCATAGAGATCCATTCAAATGCAGAGACGTTATAGTATCGCTTGTAAGAGTACCAGAAAATAAAATATCTAGAGTCTTTTGATGTTGTTGGGTCACAGACATCAGGAAGTCATGGCATGCAAAGGATATGCGACCAAAATTATTACTATTTTCTATTTAAAGGCACAGTCAACTTAGTGTATGTAAACTTCTGACCCACTGGAATTATGATATAGTGAATTAAAAGTGAAATAATCTGTCTGTAAACAATTGTTGGAAACATTACTTGTGTCATGCACAAAGTAGATGTCCTAACTGACTTTCCAACACTAGTTTGCTCACATAAAATCTGTGGAGTGGTTAAAAATGAGTTTTAATGACTTCAACCTAAGTGTA
This sequence comes from Ilyophis sp. 1 JC-2022, assembly GCA_022702515.1. NCBI lineage: Eukaryota > Metazoa > Chordata > Actinopteri > Anguilliformes > Synaphobranchidae > Ilyophis > Ilyophis sp. 1 JC-2022. The sequence goes on along the minus strand of CM040403.1, from coordinate 95,961,824 downwards.
TGTAAACTTCCGACTTCAACTGTATGTCTTGGTAATGGTTGAGTAGCCTACTTGTATTATGCATCTGCTGTTACATCTTAGCATCTTATGAAATGAAGGGGGCAAACAAGGTTTTTTGGAAGTTCTCAAATTGGTCACCAGATCCCTTCCTCATTTTTGTGTCAGCTGCACGTGTTGTTGGGCAGAAAGAACGACCCACGAAGCGGAAGAGACATAGAGAAAATGAGACTCCCGCCACAGCAACTACCGGTTCTAAAGACCAGAAGGAGGACTCACAGACTGATGAAGGTAGAGTTGTTAACCCCTTCTCTAATCACCTTTTTTGAACACAAGCCCGAAAATAAAATGGTTACTGTTTTTGAACCTTTTTGACTATAGACATAATCCTGGTCTCTTCTGTAAGGTAACCCTTTGGAATTTGCTTTCCAAGAGCCAGTATTAATTACTAAAACAAAGTAACAGAAGCTCAAACACAGTGTAAGTTTTTTCTCACCTAGAATATTAGTTTTTTTAATATAAGAAGCATCTCTCAGCAAATACAACAGTAAGATTTCAGAACGTTACTGAATATGCTTATGAAAATGTGACCCAAGATTTCCAGTAGTTCCGGTGTTGTGCCGTTTTTCGACTCCCCTGCAGATCTCAACTCCCCATGCATTGCATTTAAAATAATAATTATTAAATTAAATCCATTGAATATAATTAAATTTAGGTTGAGTGAGGGGTTTTAGCATGCAATACCGTTTGTGAGCTGGGCATTTTAACAAGGGCATTGAGTGTTAGGACTGCTGGATTCAGAAAAGAAACACATTTTTCCTTAGACAGCAGAAACCTTTTTATTCCCTTAGATTCCTGAAAACTCGTGTTTATTTCCATGGAAAATGTACTGTTTTGAAAATAGGAAATTTGCAACCCTACTGACATGATTAAAATGGTTATTATTTGCATGTTAAGTGTTTATATTTAGTAAATAAATCTATTTAGTATAGTTGAGTATTAAATCTACTATACTAGTACTTTGTAAAATACTTACATTGTTTTGACTGCTCAAATAATTATTGGTGAGTTTTGATAACACAATATGCGGTTTGTGGTTTTAGAGGAAAGGCCTCCAAACAAGATTATCAAACTTTCTGAGGAGAGCGAGGAAAGCAGTGATAGTGAAGAGGACATGGAGGTCAAAGAAGATGAAGACTCTGATCAGGACCAAGATATGACTGAGGAGGAGGATGAAGAGGATTCAGGCTGCCATGTCCCAGATGGACAATTCAAAAGTAAGAACCCAGTCATTTACCCCCTCTGTACAAATTGGGTTGTTTATTTTTTTTTTTAAATTGTGTCCGTAGTCCTTACTGTCTGGACTAGATATAATCCAAAACCTTGTGCAGGTATTATTTTCAGAACCAAAGCAAGGAGACTGCTTTGTCTAGATTTGTTTTTTCCCCCATATATTTATTTGGTTGGACATTTGTCAAAGATGTGTATTTTATTCAGATTTCATTCAGTGGAGTAAGAACAACTGGAGAAACCCCCCCTACTTTTTGCATCTCATCTGATTGGGGCACCGAGTTATTTTATTTGGTCCCAACGGAAGTCTGCCCCCTACTGGCCCACCAACAACTTAGTCTCCCATCCAAGTACTAAGGAAGTCTATACATGCTTAGCTTCAGCCGTTTGGCAGGAGCAGGGTACTCATTGGTACGGCTGCTATCTGTGATTTAATTCTGCCACTACATCATTCCTGATGAATGAAGCCATTAAATCACAGTTGGCTTCTGATTCAAAGGGCACAGGAGGTTGCACCATACTTGCCAACCCTCCCGATTTTCCCGGGAGACTCCCGATTTTCACTGTCCTCTCCCGGTAATCACCCGGAGTCAACATTCTCCCGCAGTTCTCCCGATTTAGGAGAATATCCGTTTTTTATTTTTTTTAATTATTTTTATTTTATTTTAATCTGACGCTTGTATCTACGTGGCACTGTGGTCCGCACAACACGCGATATAACAGACACACGCAGACGCAGACGCGGACGTGGTGGTTTCGTAAAATCTCCCTATTTCTGAGGGCTCAAGGTTGGCAAGTATGGGTTGCACGGGTATGATACTTTTTTCTCTTTGTTTTAGCTTCCTCAGGTGAACCTCTGGCAATGGACAGAAATGTGCCTAGGACCCCTGTTAAATACACTGACGAAACGAATTGCCTGATGAGCCGCAGATCCATTCACTTAGAAAACCATGGGAAAGAAGGTATTCTTATAATGCACCTAATGGACATGTGACATATTTATTCTATTTTAAAGTTCAATCTGGGACATATTCCAGATTATGCAGTTTATAGACCACATATGGCCTTTGGTCTTGCAGATATTGCAAAACGTTGAAAACTTCCAACATTTCATTTTGTTAAAGCTTTCCTTTTACCCTTTTACCCTTTTACCCTTAGTCCATTTTCAAGGAACCACCGAATCTTTGCCTGGTACGAGTCTCCACAATCGGAAAAACCAGACTGAGGCATTCTCCAGCATTGAGTCCTACAGGAAAGAGAGAGGTATTATTGCAGGCATAGACAACATCTGCTATCAGCCTTGTTATACTGTCAATGTATTTACTTTTCCAATTTGTGATAATATAGTGAATGTTCAAATTGTGGACTATATGACTGTGATTGGAATGTTTGTATTTAAATACCTGTTTTCAGTTTTGACCAAACCGAACCCCGCAAGTCAGAATCGTTGCCCTCCAATACAAGCAAGCAATTACTACCCTCTGACTCCAAGCAGTTCGTATGTCAAGCCTAAAGTGTATCGGACAATCAATGTTCCTCTTCAGAAACCAACTGCCAGAGGGAAACAAGGTATGAATGGCTGGGTACAGAAAATGGAAAATGTTCGAGTGTACTACAAATGACAGATGCAATCAGGACTTTCTTTAACTTTTTGTAGTGTAGGAGATGGCAAAGTCGAGCTAATTTGTACTGTAAACACATGTATAAACACCAGATTTATATACATGTATGAAAGTGTGTGCATACAATGGCAGCGCAGTAAAATCCACCTGGAGAAGCACCTGCAGACGGCAGAGCCCACGGAGCCGGTCAGCATGATCCTGACCTCGGGGCGCGGGGCCGAGAGGACGCTCCACTGCCTGGCCAGCCGCATGGCCTCGGAGCCTCTGTCCTCCACATAGACGGGGCCGGCATGGCGGCGCTGGAAAGCGACCGGGTCAAGCTGGACATCGACGAGAAGCTGAGAGGGGCCTTCGACAGCGACAGGAGGGCGGCGGTCGTCCATCGGTTCGAGGAGCTCCCCCCGGGCTCCACGCTCATTTTCTATAGGTACTGCGACCACGAGAACGCCGCCTACAAGAACGTGCTGCTGGTGTTCACAGTGCGGCTGCCAGTGGACGAGCTCGACCCCGGGCTCGCTCTGAACGCAGTGGAGGAGATGGTTCAGGACCACATCCAGGACAAGTTCCTCTCCTCGTCCCAGTCGGCCTCATATGACCAGATGGACATGGATACGTTTAGTGGACTGTGGAGTCGGATCTCGCATCTTATCCTGCCCGTGGCAGCGGAGGAGGACATCGAGCAGCAGGGCTGCAAGATCTAAGAGTCCCCTGCAAGTACGCACCTCGCCTTTTTACGCTCGTTTTTCACGCGATGGGTTTCTCTCGTTGGATTTCAGTTCCGCTGGTCAATTGAATTAGTAAAATAAAGCCTACGAAGGCGCAGTGACGCTGTGAAAAATAACCGCGTTCTGGAGAAGGACAGCATGCACTGGTCCGGATCTCCTGAGGCAGTTATTCTGAATTCCCATGCTGGAGGAATGGGAACAGATTCAGCCTCTGAACTTTTATCAGGTTGTATATTTGATACATGCTTTTTTTGTACTGTGTCACATTCACCCCTGCAGGTGTAATTTTCAGGAGTGCCACCTTCACGAGGGACTGGAGGGGGTGTAATACCACTGGAAATTGTTTTTCATTTATTGCTCTCCAAATTCAAAAAAATTGTTTTGATAAAAAATCTTTGTAAATGTTTGTTACTGATGCGTTTTCGTCTCAGCTTGACATTGTCTCATTGCTTTGACTGGCTTTAATTCTATTGATTTAAGAACCAATAAGAAAATAATGGAGAATATTTTTATACTGTGTGCGGTTCATTTTTCTTACGCATAATATATTTTTTGCAGATGTGTGTTTAATTGACTGCATTAGGCTAAAATAAAGGCTCGAAATTATCTTTCTAAATGCTTTTTTATTTTTGCTGTGTGACCTATTGTTAAAGTATATTTGTTATATGACTGTGACAGAATATATTTCACCGTTCTCCAGTTTATAGTAGTTCAATGAATAAACAGTTATTGACATTTGTATGTTTTCAGAATGTGAGTGTTTCCTTTTAAGTTTGATTAGCTACAGTATATTCATTGTAGTAAACGCAGGGGACAGGATGTGATGGAAAACATGTAATCGCAAGGCTGACAACTGTCACAATGGGTTACATTTTTAAGCATATGGATATGGCTTATTAAAAGATTGTGACAGAAAAATACAAGCACGAAAAAAGCACACATTTTCATACCTAGCGAGAGGCCCTTTAATTAATTATAATTAACCCAGTTTTCAAATTATGTATAAATTGTATATGACATGTATTTGCAGTAGACTGCAAAGGGAGAATGATCAGACTAATGGGATTTTTTTTTCTACAGTTTTGGCATTCTTCTTAAAACTAAATTAAGTGTCAATAACATTGCAACTGACTAATACCTTCCAAGATAACTTTGTCGTCTTGTGTATTTGATGCCTCTGTTTATACTGATTATGAAAACATTTTACTAAAGCACTGACCAGAGACAGAAGTCTCTACATAATATGAAACAATTTCCGAGCCATGCTATACATTTACCTAGCGATTCATCAGATGTGTCACTGTTCACCTGAGTATTTTCCATTTTATCAAAACATGTTTTCATTTCATCCTGTTTTATTCCCAATATACTAGTGTTCTGATTCTTTATACTTCATTTATGGTTTTATCTTTCTATTGTCTTGTGAAGCACTTTGCAACTCTTCGATAAGTGATATGCAAATAGAATTATTATGATTATTATTATTATGTCGCCGTTTTGTTTTTGTTTTACGTAACCTTGAAGTAGATTGACAATTTGAAGGTACTGCTTTTGTTTAAAATATCTGTGTTTGTTATCGAACTGAACTCTGCACTGTGCTTTTCCACCATGAATAGGCAGCGTTCCTGGCTTGATGAATCACCTCCAGGTCACCTTTATTCTTGTTTAATTTTGCTTTTGGAATTTGATGTTGCCAGTTGCAGACAATGCCACATTCTCATTTGCTTTGTGTCTCACGCTTTTCTTAAAATACTGTACTCATTTATATAGCGCCTTTCATCTAATCTCAAAACACATTGCAGTGAAGGGGTAAACTTAACTCGGCCACCGCCAGTGTCTAGCACCCACGTGTGAGCGATTCATAAAACCGTTTCACATCAGGATACTCAGCAGAGGTCAGTTGAGATGGGTGTTTTTATTATTTATTTATTTATTTATTTAAAAAAATAATAATAATTTGACCTAAGAGTATGTTGTTTTTATTCAGAGAATATACAGGTTGCGAACCACAAAACTGAAACACCAGTGTAAAATGTTGGGATCCCACTGTTTTTGATTAAACTGGCCGCTCTTGCCCCAGATTGAAACGTTAAGTCAACTGATTTTAGGCTGATCTTGTGCTTTAAATGACTGCACATGCATTGTAATCCTGGAATATGCACTATTTATTTGCTGCTGATGTCTTTTCCTCGTAATTCAATGCTGACATCACCTTGGACACCATTGCTTGTGAAACATCAGCAAGTTGAGCTGTCTTTGTCACGGAAGCTCCTGCTAAAATGTACCCAACAATTCCCCTGTTGCCGAGGTCTCATGCTTGTCATAATTGTAGGCATCTGTCCAATATTTTTTTATACATGACCCTATGTGCTTAGATGTCATTTGCTGAATCGATAGATGGACCACCCATTTGTGGTTGCCTCGGCTTTGCATATACCTATCCTTCATTTACCGAGTTGTTTCAGTCTTTTTTTGTTTGCTACGTGTAGATTAACACAAAGGCACTCGTTGGCTCACATCCCCATGTTAAAGCATAGTGACGCTAACCTGTTTATTGCAGATGTGTTTTGCAAGAAGCCAATCAAAGATACGTATCAATATGAGTCCCGTGATGAAGTCCAGTCACCAGTAACAAAGGCCTTGCAAGGCTTCAATGTTCAGGTTTCATCAGGCCTTTGAATGCTTATTTTTGTACATTATGTGTGGTGTTATGTGTCTGACTGTAGGCGTCTACCATAAGCTTTCAGTGAATTAAAGTGATATGAATGGAGAGTGTTTACACTAGTAATGACTTAACGGATTAGATGCTCTGCCCGCCATTGTCCAGGTAAACAACTTTGTTCTGGACCCCCCCAGCCTACTGTATTTGGTCTCTCTTGATCCAGATAAACTCCTTGTCTTGTGTGAACCTGTGTTGTATCTCATTATTACATATTTATGTTCCTTATCTGATGCCGTTATACAATATATAGCAATTTTACATGAAAGTTTATAGCAGATTCCTTCTTATTCTCAGTCATACCCGTGTTTGTGGCTCTTTGTGCTTTCAGATGTTAAGGTCACACACATTTACTGCGGATGTTTCTCATGAATGTACAGTATATTTTAATGTATGTAGTGCACAAATTATTCACCAGCTGGGCTGTAGTTCTCGAAACCAAATTGCAACCAGAAGGAAATTGATGTACCAAGAGAACATTGTCTCCTCCATGTCTGCTCTTCAACTCAGAACATTACTACTGCCGTCTCCTAATTGACTCCTAGTCAACAGTCTTATGCCAATTGTGTTCTTTCAACATGACATATTCATACATGTAATTTCAGATATTTGTAAAAAAAAATTCCAGAGAGAAACCGAATCGATTACGTTTTCCATAATCGCGCTGCCCATTCCATTCATGGCCAACGTTCCAGCTGGAGCCACAGACGTCTGGATCTTTGAGAAAGGTGGGTGGGTGAGATTTCAGGTTGACTATACAAATGCAAATGGTTATGGTTGCTGATAGATGTGTCTTTTCAGGAAGGCTCTTTCGTTACATTCAGAAAATACTAACCCAGCCACGAACCAAAAAGTGCCATCGGCATACCTCCCACTAAGCGGAATAATAATGGCAATAGATATTTTAAGAAGACTGTTTACACGTGTGTCCTACACATAATTTATTATCTTGCTGTATGAATGTATAACTATAACTTACTGTATAAATAGTATGTGGAAATGTATTGGTCCATATACATTTTTTTTAGCTGATGATCATGCTGTATGAAGTTAATTAGTTCAGTGGCAAAGCTAACACAATTAATTTGGACATAAGCTCCTGAAATTTTTTAGTTGAGCATCCGTTGCTTTAGTTCAGATGTATTTAAAGAATTCCAGTGTGAAGGGTGTTTTCTGTTTGCTTGAATTATATGTTCAAGTAAATTCAAATGTTTAGTGAGGTCAAATAAATTCTGAAGCTTCCTACGTCAAACAAGGCATACAGCTGAATCACAGCAGAAAAAAGCATCTATGTGACCCACTCAAACACTGACAAATCAACAACACTGCCAGCCGAATCAACCAACTTATCATAAATACAATGAAAGGTTAAAATGTAAGTGTAAGCAGTGACTCTTCGCCACTGATAGGCATAGTATTCAATTATAGAATAGCAGCTGGGAGTGAGTGATCAAGGCCTATTCCAACCAAGGAAATTAGATTAGCAATACAATAGACTGGTTCCTGGTTAGACCACGGGAAGTTGCACCTTCAGACCCCCTACTGAGGAACAGACTGATTGATTTAAGGGAGCCAGACAATGGCTTCCTTAAATCAATCACATCATTTTTGAATATACATTTCTGTTTCCCGCCTGTAGAAAACAAAGCCCGAAAAGGGTATTTAAAGTGATACATTTCACAGAACAGGATTCAGATTGACTCCGCTGAATCCAGAGTGCATTGCTGTATCTCTGTCAACTGCTGTTACGAAGAATAAACTCTGTCATTTTCAACGAACATCGAAGACGTACTTCCTTTTTCTTACAACTGCTAGTACAATGGACCAGAGGAGGTTTCTCTAAGACAACAGGTGAAGCAGTGCTTCACCAGAAACGGGATAAAAAAAGAACATATTCTTCCAAAAGATATTCCCTCTAAGGGGACAAGTGGACCCAAACCATGCCAGGAAAATGCCCCCCACAGCATAACGGAGCCACCGGATCCCCTCACTGTACGGGTTTTTTCTTTAATTTGTCACCCATCTATAGATACAATGTCGGGGGTTGAGTGGCTGTGACGGACATGTCGGGGTTGAGTGGCTCTGATGGACAAGTAGCCACACGTAGGAGGTACATGTTCATGGCCTTGTTGGGGTGAGTCCGAACAGCATGTGTTAGGACTCTTCAGTCTTTTCAGCTCAAATAGAATCGGCTCCTTTCTCTGTGTCTCAGTCCATTCCTGATTCATGGCACGTTTTAATTATTGATAATATTATAATAAATAATTGATACTCCTTTCTTCTGTTGCTTTTTCAGTACAGTACAGTGAACATTGTGTGATACAGAAATGGTTATGGACACACATCTGTTCATGGCTCATTCCAGCTGCATGTCCTGGGGAATTCTGTCCATGTTGCACAGATAAAGGTGGGAGGAATTATTGTCTTTCTCCCATACTCAAAACCTTTTTAAACCATTTTGCCTCATCAAACAAACACAATATGTGCATTTGTGAGTTGTATTCAGCTTGTGGTATTTTCAGGATGTAATGTTGTATTGTACTATCCCATTACAATGCCCCAACCTTGAAATGCTGAGGAAAATTATATCACTATACATGGCTACAAAACAAGAATATGGGCCAAAGTAATACCAGCCTCCACTTCATGCATATTCAGGAGAAATGCTTTTACTATATAATAATAATCAGATGCAAAACTGCAAACATGTATGTGAGTGAAATGCAATAGGCTTGTGTAATTCAAAATAAATTAAACATTTATATTATGTTCAGAACAAGGAATAATTATTGTGGTTCTCAAAAAGAATGCACTTCCTATTTTGAGCTCAGGTTCACCAAGAATGGGTCTCTGTGCGTGGTGCGTGCGCGCTTTGCGACATTCAGGCTGCACGCTTAAAGTCGCCCTCTGTGTTCTCCGGGATGTCAAATGGCCTATTCGCATTGGACTAGGGTATTAGGCTACCTGGTGACCTAATATGATTTAGGAATTATCCCCGGAGAGTTATCCCGTGCGAATGCGCCACATGAAACTTTTGGACATGGTCCCCCCCATTTCTGGGCATCAAAACATATTGGACAGTTTAACAATGTAGAATAAAGTAATCATTTTTAATATTTCGTTGCATATCCTTTGCATGCCATGACTTCCTGATATCTGTGACCCAACTCTTGATATCTTATTTTGCTGCCAGAATTACAGTAGATATGGATGGATAACTTGAAGGGTTTCTTCTCATGACTTATTTTTCCAGAGTTCAATAGGAAAATTTGTCAGGAGAAACAACCCTTAAAGTGATCCATCCATATCTACTGCATATCTGGCAGCAGAGTGATGGTTTGAGGCTCGTTTGATACCTCAGACCCTTGATGACTTACAGCCATTTCACCAACCATGTATTCCGTACTGTTCCAGCATACTTTACAGCTAAATCTAGTAAAATAGTGTTCCATACTATTCCTGAAGAAAGAAAAAGCTGGTAGAAAGCAAATAACTTTTAGTGTTAAAGACAAACTGTAGGTCTATGCACTTGATCAGCTAAAATTGGGAAAGCAACAAACGCAATTAGTTTGTGCCGTATGAATGAATCCAATCCACCCTTCATAGTTGGAAAAAAGAAGAAGAGAAACTAAATGACTACCATCTTGAATATAAGAAGAAGCCGGTCTAAAATTGAAAAAGATGAGTCACAGCAGATGAATCACTGGACACAACACTATACCAATGATTTGTGCAAGCATGGACCGCAAATATCGCGTTATAATGGGGATCCGCTGCATCCATTTTTCTTTAAAAGGCTGCTGAATAATTGAGGTCAAATTGGATAACCATCTGCTTAACTGCCAATTTGGAATCAAGTTTAATTGAATCAACTGCAATTGATTAGGGTGGGTCCTACAGTGTTTTTTTATTATTATGGTTTCACTTTTAACAGTGGGTGAAACAAGTTGTGTCCCCGACCACAAGTAGCCTACATTGGAATAAGACCAATCAATGCTGTGTTGATAATTCTGCATAAAAGCACTACGTACATTAGAGTATTTCCAAATATAATCTTGAAATCATATACTTTGTAATTGTACATATTAAAAGATGCATTTATATGTACTGTACTTTAAAATACTTTCATAGGAATCTGTTAGATTCAGATGTCAATAAATGTATAAAATCCACTCTTGTTTACAGGTAAACTCTCAGTTACCAGCCTCCTTTGTATCAAAGCTTGTTGAAGCTGAATAGCATGTCTATTTTTTTATATTTTCACTTTAAACGCAGTTTGTTAGAAATAATTCATACTTAAAATTAGCAGGTAAATGTTTTTCATGAATCAAGTGATGGTTCAAAGGAAAGTGCATGTACAAAATTCCACAAGATTAAAATATTGATTCCTCGGTTTTTTATGACTCTTTTTTTATAACTCTTTCCAGAAGGACCACCAAAAATGCTCCATTGCCCAGGGAGAAAAAAACCAGTAATGCAACTTGGAGTACTGTCTGTACATTTTTCTGCAAGACAAAAATGATTTTAAAAAACAAAAAAATCTTGTATTCAAACATAAATACATATATGCATTAAGGTCTGAGCATCTTTTGAAGTGCTTATTAGCTTACCGCTTTGTCTGAACAGTCATCCTGATCTGTTTAAGAAAAACATATTTATTATTCATTGCTTCCCTTTAATTACTACAAATTTTACTAAAAATGTCCAGATTAGCATGCTTCCTCCACCAGTACATTAAAAGTTATAGTATAAAAACAGGAACTCTTACCTCTCTTTCTCCACCGGGACATTGAAAGTTGTAATATAAAAAACAGAACCTCCCAAGCAACCAAACCTCCCATCAGTTTCTGAAGCATGTGTTGGGGTGAGGTGGCTTCAATGCAACCCAGACCAGTAAACACAGCAGCCACTGAAGAAGAATGAAGAAAGCATCATGAGTAAAGCATAAACACTCATTTAAACGCTCCCATTCGCAATTTTGTGGTAGAACACACCCATAAAAAGGGTCAGAGACAATATGCCATGTTTACATGTCCAGATTACAACGCGCTAAGAAATGGATATGAGCAACCAGGCACAAGTAGTGAAATTTTACAGATAGGAATTTAGGAAATGGATGTAATGGTCAACGAGGTACGGCTTCACAACGCCATATTTCACCATAGTAATACAACGCCATATTTCACCATAGTAATACAACGCCATATTTCACCATAGTAATACAACGCCATATTTCACCATAGTAATACAACGCCATATTTCACCATAGTAATACAACGCCATATTTCACCATAGTAATACAACGCCATATTTCACCATAGTAATACAACGCCATATTTCACCATAGTAATACAATGCCATATTTCACCATAGTAATACAACGCCATAGTTCACCATAGTAATACAACGCCACTGGAGAGGAGACCAATTTGTAGTGACCTCACATACAAAATTAATTTGTTAGGTATAAGAAAACAAACAGTAGATAATGTAAAGATAAGACAGCATGATGAGAAATGATTAGTAGAAACTAGGGCTGGGACTTTAACGCGTTAATTTCGATTAATTAATTACAGAACAAATAACGCGTTAACTTTTTTAACGCATTTTAATCACACTTTATTTTTGCACTCCAAACACCAGTGGACGAATTCCAGGCCACCGAACATACCGTTGCACAACGTGCATTGAGTGACGTCAGACAATGGAAGTATCAGACGAGACCGCGTTGCTTGGCCCGATGAATGGGAAATTTATGTATAAAAACAATCGCGATGGAAAAGTAGACAAGAGTACAGTGATATGCACATTGTGCAAGAAAGAATTTGCTTATCACCGGAGCAGTTCGAGCTTAAAATATCACCTCAATGTGAAACACATTGCAGCTAGCGTGGAAGCCGGAGCTAGTGCTAACGTTCCTACTAGTAGTAGTACTAGCCAGCAGAGTCGCCAACCCACACTTCATGAGATGAGGGGGTTCAACCTCAGAGCCAACAAGATGAGTAAGTCCACGTCTACCCAAATAACAAACTCACTGGCTCACTGGATTGCCGTGGACTGTAGACCACTTTCGGTGGTCGAAGATAAGGGGCTAGAAAATGTGCTACAGATTGCGTCGTCTGACACAACTTTTAAACTGCCATGCAGAAAAACAATTTCAAAGAAAATCGAGCAGCTGTATGACACTGAAAAGGAAGCAAAACAGTGTGTATTGGAGAAAGCTGAATGTGTTGCTCTGACAGGGGATCACGACCTCAGTAAGTAATACAAATTACCTCGGTGTGACTGCACACACCATTAGCAGGGAATGGCTTCTTCAGTCATTTGCCTTAACCGTTCAGAAGACAGACACCAGGCACTATGCAGACAACATCGCGGAGGATTTTGTCTCTATAGCAGAGGCCTGGGAAGTTCAACAAAAGGTCACCACACTCGCAACAGACAGCGCCCGAACCATGATCGCTGCAGCAAGAAAGCTCACTTACGAGCACATGCCATGTGTTGCTCACTTGTTGCAGAGGGCCATCACTGTTAGCCTTGGTGATAGCGGGTTCACTGACATGTTGGCAAAGTGTCGCAAGATAGTGGGTCACTTTAAACACAGCCCTGCCAATACAGAGGAACTACACCAGCAGCAAAGAGTACTTGGGCCGGAAAAAGAGCCATTGATCCAGGATGTTTCCACAAGGTGGAATTCAACGCTTTACATGATCTCTCGTCTCCTGAAGAACCAAGAGGCTGTGAAAGCTACTCTAGCCATACAGAACCACAAGCTAACCATGTTGACTACAGCAGGGTGGGACAAAATGCATAAGTTGGAGACCCTCCTTGAACCATGCAGGTAAACACAAAATTAAATCGATTGATTGTTTAATCGATTGTTAATTGGTACTTTTTTTTTTACTGTACTGTTTTTTTGTTTTTTGTTTTACTGTTATTCATATTTGATCAGATTGGTGTCATTGTCTAAGTACTTGTACTCTGTGTAATAAAGTTGAATCTAATCTTTATTCTATCCACTGCAGATATGTGACTGAGCTCCTTGGGGGAGAGACTTATGTCTCATGCTCTGTGGTGTTACCTGCTCTCCGCCACCTGGACCGTACCATGGAGGCCTCAGACGACGACCCAGCCTACGTGCTGAGGTTCAAGGCTGCCTTCATAAAGGACCTATCCCAACGCCAAGCTACACTCAACCATGGATGGCTCAGGTTAGCTACAGCACTAGACCCACGCTTTAAGGACTTAAAGTGTCTACCACGAGGAGAGCGAGAAGGGGTGTGGACCAGCGTTGAGGCACTGCTGCGAGAAAAACCCGACGGAGCCCCTCCAGAACCCACAGAGGAGCCAGCAAAGAAGAAGAGCCTCCTGCTGTTGTCTTCTTCAGACTCTGATACAGAGGAGGAAGAGGTGCCTAAAAGGACTCTGAGCCTCTACAGAGCAGAGCCCACCATCGGTGAGACAGACTGCCCACTGCAGTGGTGGTCAACACATGCAGGGGCCCATCCACAGCTGTCTGTCCTGGCCCGCAAGTATTTGGCCAGCCCTGCCACTTCTGTCCCTTGTGAGAGACTTTTCTCCCTTGCAGGCAACGTAGTGCAAAAAAAGAGGGCAGCCTTGAGCTCCGAAAATGTAAACAGGCTAGTTTGTCTCAGCAACTGGCTGAAAGAGAAGCAGAAGAAGTAGTACAGTAGGCTTAGAGGTATCCTGAGACCAATGGGTCTGTTGTTAATGTGAAGGGTACTGTTTTTGTTGTTGTTACCATTTAAAATGGCACTTGTGACTTTGTAAAACTGTTGGTCTGTTTATTATGGATATTTGGGTGGGTAGGGGAGGGTGGGAAGGGTGTGTGATTTGTCGGTCTGTGTGTAGCTTAAAACTGCTTTAAACTTATGTATACGTCTATTCATTGATTCACTCGTATACCAAAACTATTTGAATTGAAAACTGTTGCTTCTCGTGTCAAATATTGATATGCGATTAAAATGCGATTAATTTCGATTAATTAATTACAAAGCCTCTAATTAATTAGATTAATTTTTTTAATCGTGTCCCACCTCTAGTAGAAACATATTAAAGATATTTGGTCTCCCTTCCAGAGTGCTATACATCAGAGGAGGCATTCATTTAAAATCCCCACCCCACGTAGCCCATAAGGGACAATAATTCCACTGGTGAGGACGTGCATACAGCCTGATACCCTTCTTCCGAGATCCGGCGAGGAAGTGGACAGGTTGCTGCTCAAAGAGCAGCAGGAGCACACCATTGCTCTGCAAAACCTGTCCCACATCCCTGATGAGGTGAAGAAAGTAACCGCGTCCATGTTTGCAGTGAGGCGAAACATCTGAGGGCTGGCCACTGGAATCCAGCAACTAGTCACTGGTGTTGCAGGGCTGACCAAGAGTGTGAACTATAGGCTATATCAGTGCAGACAAAATTACCGCCTGCTTTCAGGAGCTATTTTCATGCAAAGAGGAGAGTTGCAACTAATGCACGCTTTAGTAAATTAGATAGAATATTTAAGTTGCCTAATTTACAAAATCTCCAACCTGTTTTAGTGTGTTCACTCCAGGTATACATATATGCATGAACACATTTAACTTTGTATCAAAAGCAAAGTCACAGAGTGACGCAGTCCCCGCAAATGACATTCTAATAGCAATTTTGGCCCATTGTGTCCATTTAGTAAATCCGACGTAGATTGTGACTGCTCGGAAAAGCAGTCACAATCCTTTAGTATTTTCATAGTATTTTCACATGTAACCTTCACATTTATCTCATATTTAGCATCATCTGAAATAAGAAATTTTACTAACGAACTCCTTACCTATAAGACACACAATTGCCAAGGCAGTCAGTCTGTGAAACAAATTGAAAATAAATCTCCTAAAAGAGGAAAAAAAACACATATTACAATGCGCAATCAACAGATATCAATTATGTTGGGGTTTAACTTTAAGCTAGGGATTTATAACCACATGCCAGAGATGGACAGCAATATTACATAAGTGATGGAACAAATCTTTGATATTTAACTAAGTTTAGGTAGAGAGAAAAAGGTTTAGGTTGAAAAATTGTCTCTCTTATAGCAAATCGACATTTATCTGATGTGAAACTACAGTCGATTGCACTACACTTACCCAGAAGAACATACAGTGTAGGAGAAACATAAGTAAACTCATCTGATTAATATGAACAATATTGCTGTACCGGCGAGTATAGATGCAACATCACAAAAGCACCATTGCAAGTTAACTATGCTAACCAAGAACCAAAATATTAATTATGAATAGCTACATACAGATAACATCCATATGCCATAAGAAGAGAAACGTAAAACCATAAAAATATAACCTAAAACCACAGAAATACCATTGCCTAAATTAGTCCAAAGGTGGATGGGAATACTAGAGGGTGGGGAGGTATGGGGAATTAGAATGCAGTCTGAAGAATCTTCAGTCTGAATTGGGAGATGACAATTGTGATGTCCTGACCAATATGGGTTCAGTACAGACAGGCCTAATGACTTGGAGAAGCGAAACAAGCAGGAAAGCGATAGCCAGTTGCCTGTAAAGGAGAGCGCTGGCCAGGGTGTAGGGTTCTAACATTGATTGTAGGCATACTGGGCTGTTCCATTCACTGCCCTGAGCAATGCCTGAACAACCCTAACCCTCATTAACTGGAAACTGAAATGCCAAAACCTTAAAATAGACAAGAACAAAAAACAAAAGTAGAGTAACTGTAGTATACAGCATAAGACACTTAAATTAATATTTAGTCCGTTAACATATAGACCTAGTAAATATAAATGTTAGATCGGGCATGTTTAGTAGATTTTAAAGAGTAATATTTAAGGACACTGGGCCTCATTCACGAAACACGCGTATGATTTGATTGTAAACGGTGCGTAAGAACATTTCAACTAACATTTCGGCATTCATCTTTTTTTTTTCTTATCTGAATTTGTTCTTTGGGGCAATCAAAATCTATTTGTGTTTAAATCTATTTAGAATGCTTTATTTATGCAAAGTAAATTTAAGTAGTTACAGTCTTCATATTAGCAAGCACTGCCCGTATTCAGGGCAGAAGTGGTTCATTTTATTTGCATTCATTGCGTTTTTTTACGGTGACAATTTCAATAAACATAACAAAGTGTTTGAAAGTGTTAAAACTCACAATTCTATCTCTATAAACTATTTTATGATTCCAAAGTTATAGTGACAACGGTTCCTTATTTTTCAAAATGACACAAAACAGGCTCTATCAAAACAATGATTACACTAGTTCTGTGTGTTCTGGAAATCCCCATACAACATGAATCACTGTAAAGTCGGTATCCTTATCCCTACAAAAATATAAAAAACTTCCACTGTGTTTGTGCTTCTGTTACTTTGTTTTGGTAATACTTACAGTAATTCGGACTCTTGGAAAACAAACTCAAGGGCTAAATTACAGTATAAACCAGGATTATGCCTGTAGTCAAAGAGATTCACGAACAGTAACCATTTCATTTTCAGGCTTGTGTTCAAAAAAGGTGGCGCAAGAGGAGGGGTTAATAACAAAATGCTTATCAATACAATTTTTCAATTTATATTTAAAATCCAGTCTAGTTGGTTAGTTTTAAGAGCAAGTGTGCTAATTAGTGCTAAAATCAAGGTACGTTAATACAGGTACTGTGTTTCACATCATTCACATTATTCTTGTCAAAAATGGCAAACGCATATGTATCAATCTAAAGATCAACTTTAAAAACAATAAATAACTTCCTGCTTGAGTGCAGAATATGTATTTAATAAGCAACTACAAATATAATTGCTTGTGGGAAGAAAATTCATACCATCAGTAATTACCTGCGCAATGATGTTGTCCTGTTTGTACATCTCCTCCCCAATATTCTTTTCTTTATTTCCAGGTTTACCATTTTCCAATTTACTGTCAATGGACTCAGGTGGCACGGCTAAGCTGGAATAAAGAGCGCACCACAAAACGCACAAAAATTCCAGTTTACACATCACAGGCAACATCACAGGTCCTTGCAGAAGAAACGGATGTGATAAAGCAAGAGTGATGAAACGGACGCCGTGCTGTCCCTTTTAGCAATAAAGTTTAGTATGAATCCACGTCTGGTTGATTTTATTGAGACTAATGCGTTGTATTTTCACGTAGGTACGAGATGCATTTTGTAGTTCGATATCCACTGATTTCTTGCACAGACCAAAATAACCTGGCGACCAAAATATGTCTTGTTTTGTAAGAATCAAGTCTGGTAATACCCCGTAACTGTAATCTCTATCAAGTCTATGGGGTGGATAGAAACTGCAGCGGTGTTTGAATGCTCTTGAGTAGGTGGGACTGGGGAGGGCCTGTTTCCAAATAATCAAAGCAGGGAGGAGTTGTATCACACAACTCACGTCCTTCAGGACCCCGTCTTGTCTAAGCATCATCTTCAAAGATGGCAAGCGTCATTCACAGCTGAATATTAGGACATAACATCGTTTGTCTTCATGTTATATAGTCATAAAAAATATGAAAGTAGCGCAAGTAGCCTACGTGTATGATATTTTCGTAGATTGTTGTAATCTAGATACTTTTACTGTCCAGGAAAGGTTTATAGATTCAAAATAATTCATTTTGTACCTACATCTTCAAAAGTAGCCGACTGGTTAAATATTATCCAACAGCGCCGCCTGTGGTTATTTTTGGTCGCTATTCTATTAGATTTACTATTTAAATAAATAAACAACCTCCTCAGCCACAAGCTTGCATAAATGCTTTTTTAAATGCAGTCATTACTAGACTATTCACCTTTTTGCAGGAAATCACATGAAATTAGGCATGTTTAGGGTTTATTTCTCTTACCTCTAACAAGCCTCTAGAGTCTTTTAATATTGTTGGGTCACAGACATCAGAAAGTCATGGCTAGGATATGCGACCAAATATAAAAAAATATTACTTTATTCTACATTATGTTAAACTGTCCAATATTGTTTATGCCAGAAAACGGACGACGACGACTATGTACAAAAGGTTATATAATTTCTAAACGGTTCATCCGATATGGATGAAAAGACCCTCAAATTAAAGCTGACAGTCTGCACTTCAACCTCATGTACATGTATATATTTTTTGTTTTAATAGCTTTTCTGATTTCACGTTTCCAGGGTTCACAAATATAATTTAAATGTGGCTCTAAAGGCCAAGACATTTGGTTTCTGGTCGAGAATTTTGTTGGTATGTATATGGTGTTTACCAAGAAATAGTAATCGACTGATAAAGTATTTTATTATTAGAAACGTCATTTTTCTTTACTCCAAAAAACGCATGTTCAAATGTTAAATTAAAAGGCATACATTTATTATGCACATGGTTCATTACATCGGTCCAAATATGTCTGCTATAATTGCAGTTCCAACAAAGATGTGACAAAAGCTTCTTCTTGGTTTTTACAAACATAGCAACTGGTATTCGATAAAGTATTGGTATTCGAGTTGAAGTTAGTATAATAAGTTTTTACTGGATAACATTTATGCAGAATTTTAAACAATATTTATTTTATCTTGTTGGTTAACAAATATTGTTTTGCTAAAAGCCAAGTCTATTCCGAGTTTATATTCTCGTAGATGCCATTCCAGTAAAAGACAGCAGGTGGCGTAGGGATAATATTTCTGAGGATTATATTTCTGACATTTGTTATTTGCTTTTTCACATGTTATAGAACATTCAGCATAAATAAAGATATTTTTAGGATCCAGTGATGGCATAACACATTATTTACCTTTGGGAGAGAATAAAAGAAGCATTATTGCCCGTTTGGGGAGTTCATCAAATATAGCGTATACTCCATTGGAGAAACTGGGAACTCATGTACAGTAAGAATATCTCTATAAGAGAGGAAACAACCTTTAGAATCAAGAAGGTGACTAACTAATAATATTCCACTTTCAAACCATTTCTTCTGAAATGGTGTCTTGTTTTTTTATGGAATATCTTGGTTATTTCAGATGAAGTACTGAGGTGAAAAGTTGTGCTTATTAGAATTTGTTTATGAAGGAGAGAGTTTCAGTGGTATTTTGAAAATATTGTAATTGCATCATAGAAAGGATAGTCCTCCAATTTTATTAAAAAATAATATTAAGTATTATATTCCACATTTCTGGGTGGGTATGTTTAAGAATGATGTTGACCACTTCATTATGAAAGTGGTGTTCAGTGTTGAAAAGTAATGCACCCCCAGATAGTGTTAAAGATCATTTTATATATTTGATCATTTTATCGCAGTAGTCCATGGGTACATCCAGTGCTAGAGCCCTCTGTTTTGTTCTAAGTGACCATCCTGTTATCGATAAATCTCTTTGGAGCCAGAGATTCAATTTTTGTTCAACAGATTTAATAAACTGTACAAAGTTTTCTTGTGCCGTTTCATTCTGGTGAGGAGGATTATACCAAGGTATTTTACTTTATTCTTAAATATAGTTTATTTTCTTTACATGTTTTGATAGAGAGAAATTCACAGTTAACTATATTTAGGAATGGACCAGAAGCTGTAGAAACATGTGGACGACTTCAAGCTCTTTAGATTTTATTTTATTTTTATTTTTATTGTCTGCAAGTTGACTGATGTAAATATTTTTGATGTAAATATTTTTTGCAATGTATATCACCACTGTTTTTAATATGGACTAAAAAAATTGCCATAGCAAGTAAAAATAAGCACGGAGACATCGGACGGCCTTGAAAGAGACCTCTTGATTTCAAATATTTTAGATAAACCATAGGGTAGGCTAGTTTAACAGAGAAATTATAGTTTTTCTATTAAGTTTTAATGGCTTTTATAAATGTTTCTTAAAAATAAAATGATGTTTAATGTTTAATAATTAAGCTCTCATCTTCCATTAAGTTTTCATAATCTAAAATATATAATACCAGTTTAATATTGCTAATACATCCACCAGACATTAAACCTGACTGATGTTCCTTTATATAATCAGATGTTCCTTTCAGTTTTTTTTTGCAAGGCATATGGCGATGATTTTATAATAATTTTGTAAAAGGCTATTTGGTCTCCAAGCAAAACTTTATCTTTTTTATGGTTTGGAAATAAAGCTTATAAGGCCATGTGTCGTGGTTGGGGCATTCTTTATTCTCAAAGACTACTTGGCGATATCTTTTTTGAGAATTTTATATAAAACTCACTACTTAGATCAATCAGTAGCAGGGGAATTATTACGCTTCAGTGTACAGTTAGCATCTTCTCCAATGTCTTCTATAGATTATGGTTCAAATCACAACCATTCACATTTTTTAATGTATTTTCTTTTTTTTTGGTTCCACTATTCTGTGACTTAGAAACTGAGACAACGGATCACCTGTTTTTCTTTTGCATTTATAGCAGTACCTTTTGGAATGATATGTATGACTGGTTAGAAACAAAAGACTCTTTTATCTTTATCCCAGTTTACCAGAAATGACATAACCTTTGGGTTAATAATGGAGGATGAAAATATGGAATGTCTTTTGAATACCTATTTTACGTAAATTCTTTATACATAAGTGTAAATGTATTAAAACATAACGTGGTTTTTTAAGAAAGAACTGAGGTTATATTGTAAGTCACTAATACATATAAATAAGAAAACTGCAAAAAAAAGTTAACATTGTTAACATTGTTTCCTTAGATTTATTTGATGACCCTTAAGCTGAAAGTTAACTACATTTTTTTTTATTTTATAAAAATGTTTAGATTGTGTGCTCCGTTTTGTAAAGAAAACAAATTAATGTATCATGGCTGTACAGTTCAAATAAAAAATAATAATAAACGTGGTTCTTCTACAAGTGACGTCACCGACATAATATTCTTTTTGGTTCTGATTGAGTAGGGTATACATGTTACTACAACGTAACCACGCGGCCGTTTGAATTGTTTGCGGAACAACGCAGCAGATTGAGCAGAGGACTCATCCGACAATTTCAAAGACGGAGGAATATGGCGGAGACGTCAGCGGGACGTGAACGAGGGAGTAATAGTCGGCGAAATTCGGGAAAGTTTAATAAAGCTGATGATACTTTGTTAATGGCGGTTGTGCACGACTGCTCCGTGAATGGATCAGAGGTAGACAGTTTGGTAGAAATGTCCAATTGTGAAGGGAAAGATGATGGAAATCGAGGCAAGCAGGTAAAAGGGAATAAACGAGTTAGAAATGACACTGATGAAATTTCTGAAAGCGAGGAAGAAGGGCATAAGCAAGTTCTGAGGGAAAGACCAGAGAAACGTAATGCCATAATACGGTTTAATGAAAAGGATCAAGGAAGCATAAAGACAATAAGCCCGTTCGTGCTAACAAAAACTCTGGCAGGTAAGATAGGGGACATAATCTATGCAAAGGTCCTTAGTGATGGTAACCTATTAGTGAGTTGTGCAAATGATGAACAACTTGAGAAAGCACTCAAACTAAAAGAAATAGGAAAAATTAAGGTGGCAAACACAGGGAGGGTGGGAGCAAAAAATAGAGTAGGATGTAGAGGAGTGATCACGGGGGTGCCAATGAGTGTAGGTATGGAGGAGTTAAAGAAGAATCTCAAAGGAGGGAAAATAGTGAATGCCCAAAGATTGACAAATACAAAAGGAGGAGTGAAAAAGGATAGTGAAACAGTATTAATAGAATTTGAAGGAGAGAGTGTTCCAAAGAAGGTATTCCTGGGTTTTATGAGTTACCCAGTGAGAGTGTATGTACCAAAGCCATTGAGGTGTTTTAAGTGTCAAAGGTTTGGACACACAGCTAAAAACTGTAAAGAGCAGAGGAGATGTGCTAGGTGTGGAGGTGACCATGAGTATGGAAAGTGTGGAGTAGGGGTGCAACCAAAGTGTTGTAACTGTGGAGGGGCCCATAGTGTGGCATATGGAGGGTGTGAGGTTATGAGACGGGAGAATGAAATCCAAAAAGTACTAGCGGAAAGAAGGATCACATATGCAGAAGCAGTAAGAGTGTCAAGAGAACAGATTAATGCTACTAATAAACAAGGAGCAATGGGGGTTCTAGAGCCACAACAAATAACAAATGACAGGATTTATGTGGACAAAAAGGATTTGGTAACATTCATTGCAGGGGTGATAAACAGTACGTTTGAGGTAAAGTCAAAAAATGATAAAATTAAATTGGTTATCAAGGCAGCAGTGAACCATTTAGGATTTGTGGGACTGACATGGGAACAAGTGAGGGAGAACCTCAATACGCAGTCTAGCCAGGATACATGTATTGGTTAATATTAATTATGGTAATTATTTTACAATGGAATGCTAGGAGCTTACTGGCCAATGGCCAGGAATTCAAGTATTTTATTAAAGAAATGGCAGTAAAACCGGATTTAGTTTGTGTTCAGGAAACGTGGTTAAAACCAACTTTAAACTTTGTATTGCATGGCTATTCAATGATAAGGAAAGACAGAAATCAGGGGGGAGGAGGAGGCTGTGCCACATTTATCAAACAAAATATTCCATATAGGGTACTGGAAAAGGGAAATGAACAGGAGTACATAGTGGTGGAAGTGTGGGAAAGAGGGGAGGAGGTGGTTATAATTAATTACTACAATCCATGCAAAAGGTTGGATTTGGATAGCCTACTAAGAGTGCAAGGACAAAATAGACATAAAATAATATGGTGTGCAGATTTCAATGCTCACAGTACTTTGTGGGGGGGTACTCACACAGACTCAAATGGAAAGGTAATTGAAGAGTTAATGGAGGAAAGGGATTTGGTCTGTGTGAATGATGGTAGAGGAACAAGGATAAATGTGACAACAGGTACTGAATCGGCATTAGATATTACATTAGTATCTAATACCTTGGCTGGAATTAGTAGGTGGGAAGTATGGACAACTACTACACTTGGTAGCGATCACTACCCAGTTGCATGCTCTGTGGGAGGAAGAGTGGAAGTGAGACCAGGAGATGGAATCCCAAAGTGGGTCCTAGGGAAAGCAGATTGGGGTAAGTTCCAGAAGTTAAGTGAGGATACTATGTCAAGAATAGACCTTTCTGGAGACGTAGATGCGGTAAATGATCAGGTTACCTCTGCGATTATTATGGCAGCAGATGGAGCTATACCCAGGAGCAAAAACAGGATTAACAGGAAATCGGTACCATGGTGGACAGAGGAGTGTCGTCAGGCTGTTAAAAACAGAAATAGATCATTCAGAATTATTAAAAGAACCCACAACATGCAGGATTTGATTAAATATAAGAAGGCACAGGCAGTGGTGAGAAGAACAGTGCGTCAAGCAAAGAGGGCAAGTTGGAGACATTACTGCAATAAAATAGGAAGAACAACACCTGTGGGAGAGGTTTGGGGAATGATAAAGAGGATGGGAGGAGACAGAAGGGAATGGGATTATCCAGTTATAACATCTGAGGAGGAAACAGCAATTACTAATAGCGATAAGGCTGAGATAATGGTCAAGACATTTACTAAGATACAAAGTTCAGAAAATTTGTCAGAAGAAGGAAGAAGGAGTAGGGAAAGAACATTGAGTCAATATCCAGGAGTGTTAGACAGAAGAGCAGAATCAGATAATGTAACTGATGTACCATTTACATTGGCAGAGATGGTAAGAGCATTAAATAGGTCAAGACCAACCTCGCCGGGGAAAGATCAAATATGCTATGATATGCTAAAGCATCTAGGGGAAGGAGCGGTATTGAAGTTGCTGCACCTTTATAATAGAGTGTGGGAGGAAGGTAGATTACCAAGTGTATGGAAAGAAGCAGTGGTAATTCCAATAAGAAAGCCTGGAAAGGATCCGTCTAAATCTACTAGTTATAGGCCAATAGCCTTAACTTCGAATGTTTGCAAGATAATGGAAAGGATGATAACGGAAAGATTATCATATGAACTTGAGAGGAGAGGTATGCTGGCAAATTATCAGAGTGGTTTTAGAAAAGGAAGGAATACCATGGATTCAGTGATAAGGCTAGAGACTGAAGTAAGAAAAGCCCAGGCAAATAAAGAGTCAGTAATAGCAGTGTTTTTTGACATTGAGAAGGCTTATGACATGATGTGGAAGGAAGGACTGTTAATTAAGTTGCATAATTTGGGTGTTGGTGGGAGAGTTTTTAACTGGATAAAAGATTTTTTGTTTGGACGAAAAATACAAGTACGAATTGGATCAGACCTGTCAAAACAATACATGTTAGATAATGGCACACCTCAAGGCAGTGTAATAAGCCCGCTCCTTTTCATCATTATGATTAATGACATTTACTCAAAGGTCCCAGTAGATATAGGTAGGTCATTGTTTGCGGATGATGGAGCTTTGTGGAGGAGAGGAAGGAACCTGGAGCATATAATCAGGAAAGTACAAGGAGCAATAGATGAGGTGGTGGAGTGGGGTAATGATTGGGGGTGTAGGTTCTCAGTAGAAAAAACTAAAACGGTATTCTTCACCAGGAAAAGAACTGTGGAAGGGATGAAGCTAAGCATGTATGGGAAAGAATTAGAGAGGGTTGGAACATTTAAATTTTTGGGAGTTATTTTTGATACACGGTTAACATGGGCAGATCATGTCAGGAAAATAGAAGAAAAATGCAAAAAAGTAATAAATGTGTTGAGATGTTTGACTGGTAGGGAATGGGGAGCAAGTTGTTCTTCGTTGAAAAGAATGTATGTGGCCTTGATAAGATCTGTGTTGGATTACGGCAGCATAGCATATGGATCAGCAGCCAGGTCTATAACAAGGAAATTGGATGTCATTCAGTCACAAGCGTTGAGAGTGTGCAGTGGGGCTTTTAAAACATCACCTGTACCTGCCCTACAGGTAGAAATGGGAGAAATGCCATTGGAATTAAGAAGGATGCAGCTGATGGCAAATTACTGGGCTAATCTTAAGGGACACACTGATTCTCACCCCACAAAAGGAGTGTTGCAGGAGTGCTGGGAGAATGGGAGGAACCAAAGGGATAACTTTGGGCGGGTAGGGAATGATATTGCAAAAGAATTTGGAGTGTTTGATCTGAGGATAAGCCCTTCAGTAGTTTATCCAGTGGTGGCTCCTTGGATGCTTGTATGGCCTGAAATAGATTGGCACTTGCTAGAGTTAAAAAGAAAAAGAAAAGACAAAATTGATTTGGTAAGTGCATTTTATTATCATGTAATGAAAGAGTATTGTGATTTCACACAGATTTATACGGATGGTACAAAAAAACCTGAGACAGGAGTAACAGGATTCGGGGTGTCAATTCCAGCAAAAGGAATTGGAATAAATAGAAGAACATCCAATAATTTAGGGGTTTACACAGTGGAGATGTTAGCAGTTTTGGTTGCACTACGATGGGTGGAAGAAACGAGACAGGAAAAGGTGTTAATATGCTCAGACTCATCCTCAGCCCTAGTAAGTTTAAGGTCTTTTCATTCAAACAGCCGTCAAGACATACTATTTGAAATCCTTCAGTCAGTCACAAGAATTGCAAATCAGGGAGGGCAGGTAACTTTTTTGTGGGTTCCAGCGCATGTAGGGGTGAAGGGAAATGAGAGGGTGGATGAGTTGGCAAGGAGGGCATTAAAGAAAAATAAAATAGAAATGCATATCAGTATTAGTAAAGCGGAGGTTAAATGTGTAATCTGGGAAAAAATCAATCAAATGTGGCAAGCAAGGTGGGACAGAGAGGGGAAAGGAAGGCATCTTTATCAAATTCAAAAGAGTGTCAAAGTTACTAGGGTAGGTAGTGGAAACAGGAGAGAGGAAACTGTGTTGACAAGGTTAAGGTTGGGGCACTGTGCACTAAACAAAACACTGAAAATGATAGGGAAACACCAGACAGGCTTGTGTGGGGGATGTCAGGGAGAGGAATCAGTGGAGCACGTAGTGCTGAGTTGTAGGAGGTACGGGGCACAGAGAGAGAAGATGAGGAATAAATTGAGGGAATTGGGGGTGCAGGATTTCACATTAAAAGTTTTACTGAAAATGGGTGAGAGAGCACAGGTCAGGGTACTGTTAGCCTTCTTAAGGGATACAGGAGTTTTTAATAGGATATGATGGACAAGCAGGTATAGGGTGCTAGAGTGTCTGATATGGATATGGATTGTATAGTAGAACTAGGTATAAAGCATGGAGGGTTAAAATGTAGTTTAGAATGAAGGGAAGTAGAATGTAAGCCTATTGTCTGATCCACACTCCGGAGCAGAAGGTGGCGGTAATGCACCAACAAGCTTGATGCCAACCGCCGTAAAAACACGAAGAAGAAGAAGAAGAAGAAGAAGAAGAAGAAGAAGAAGAAGTGACGTCACCGTCGTTGATGTTACATTAGTTACGGTGAGGAAGGAAACAACGGCACAATTATGTTGTTCCGAGTTCGATGTTAACAAGCGAAACAACGCTTGAGGAAGTACAAGGTACAAAAGGAGGAAATTCTCTAAACACGAATTGCTCTCGCTCTCGACATTGGAGGTATGAGACATTTGCCAATAATTAAATTCAACACGATCGCTTAAGATAATATAGAACGAGTCTAACTCTAACAGTTGTTGACATACGTAAGAAAAGGCCGAAATGTTTAATTTGCTTAATGTTAGCTAACGTTAGCGTGTGCGATTTTATTGGTTTTGATATATTCTAGACGGTAACTGTTGTATATGAATTTATTCAAAAGTGCTAGCTAACTAGATACAACTAGGTACTTGCTAGTCACCTTGTTCATCACATTAAGTTTGTATTCTATGGACAGACTGAAGTTACGTTTACCAACAATGGCTAACTTACCTTTAGTAACGTTAATGTTCTCCTCCTCTCATTTTGTTAACTTGCTAGTTAATGTTAACGTAACAGTGTTACTCATTTAAACGTAACATTACTAATTTGTCATTTGCTTCCTTCACATGAAACGAACCTTAACGTTAGCGTGTCAACGTGATGATGGCTAACTAACGTTAATGCTGAGACTGTAATGCTATCAGAAGGGTGTAGCTATGATTTTCTTCAAAGGAGTAGGTAGCAAAATGTCCTGAAATGTGGGTGATGTCTGGTGTTTGCTCCACCCGAACCCCAAACAACATTAACAGTAATCAGCTGGAGGGAACCGAGTTACTCGGTGTTTCTTCGGACTGAATACTCGGGTCATAATTATCGATCGAACTTTGCTAGCAAACCAGTTCCGATGAAACGAAACTCAGAAACCTCTTAGTTTCGGCACGCCGTCATCATTCAATGAGCGTTTTATTAAGTTAACGTTAGTGTGTGATTAGTAGGTTATTATAGTTTTAAGTTTTTAATTGAGTTTTTATTTTTATTCGTTTTTTAAATTTAACTTTCTAATTTAGTTTGGCTTTAGTTCGTTTTCAGAGTGTGTTTTTAGTTTTAGTTTTAGTTTTAAAAAATATATCTTAGTTAATAACAGTCAATAGTTGGGTTGGGGGAGAGAATACTTTTTTCTCCCCAAATGACACTATATGCAATCCAGATTACAGATAAATAGTGAATAGCATACACACATCATCAAACAGAAGCAGATAGTGGATCAGAGACTAAAACTAAAACTAATTCATTTTTATTTTATTTCAGTTAGTTTTGCAACACTACATTACAGTTTTAGTTTTTAAAATAATTGTATTTTTTATTTTTATTTCAGTTAACTAAAACATTTTTTTATTTAAATTTTTATTTCAGTTTCATAACAACCTTGGCGTGTGACCACTAATCTGCTGCATCTTTTATTGAGTTACAGGTTGTCTCCATCTTTCTAAACGGACATTTGGGCTGTTTCTGCGGATAGAAACGATCACATGCCCTCCCTCTGACTAGAATCCTTAGATATTCTCAGATCGCGTAGCCTATTTGACAAAAATGGAAACCAGTGATGTTAATGTCGCTACAAATGGTAAATATCCGTGCTGTCATACAGCCTAATTCTTCTTCTTAGAACACACATACAGCATTTTGTGTCTTGTGATAATCCTGATGTCAGAGAGTCAGACACTCGTTTTATTAAGAATTTACCCTCACTTTAAGCATCACATGGATCTGGAGACAAGTTTTCTCCAGATGTGGAGGAACCAAACAGCAGTTTGATGGAAACAGACACAGCCTGCGGAATGGATGAAATCAATCGTAAGACAACTAAAGTTTTTTTGTTTGTTTTCACTGCAGCGTCATTATATAAAATAATATAAGATAAGCCAAATACATCTGATTGTTGATACTTCTTGAGTTTCATGAGTGACTGTGACATATATCGAACTGGAATATCTTGGAATTGGGAGAGAGGCCTTAAAGAGCAACCCGGGATGTCAATTTTGTGTATTATGTTTTTCCGTGTTTCCACAATCTAAACGTGACCAAACAAATCAAAGTTAGCTGCATCGTGAGGTCTCGTGGCATGTAGGCCTACACGCACGTTTTTTTCCCATTGCGGTGACAACATCAATATTTAGTTTTATTTTCAGTGTGCCCCACCACATTTTCCCAGACTGCAGTGCATGTACCATTAGAGAAATAACTTAATTATGTGAGATATAGTTTCAGTAAACAGAACAACAAGTTGCAGAGAAAAATATTTCTGTTGATATTGGGTTTAATCATTCTTGTCTATTCCATTGCATTCATTCTGCATTAAGAAAATGCTTTAATTTCCTCTATTTTATTTTGTCATCCAACTGGCTGTTTGTTCCCTTATGAATAAAGCTGGAGAAGACCAGCAGACCCAAACTTAATTCTGTTCCTCAACAGCACTTGCGTCCCCCAGCGTGGAGCAGGTAGAACGGGACGTTGACGCAACGCTGATGGTGACGCGACGCAATGCTATTGGTGGAGCTGGCTTGTTGGGTGAACCAAGTCATTGTATTTGTTAGTCTGTGTTTTATCAAATATCAGGTCGTAAGGATAATGTTTCGACAGATCACGTATATAATTTTAGGTCATGCTGTGAAACGGAGCATTTGTGTGACCCTTCTTTCTCCCTGGGAAGTGCACTGAATTTTTCTTCTATTGGCCTAACTAGACAAATGTGATCCAAAGAAAGAAGATGAGATGGGAACCTCTGAGAATAAGGACAGCAGTGAGTAAGATACTTATACTCTGTCTCAATGAAGCTTCTATGCCAAATAAGGACATGGGCATTTATTTTTGTTCATGTTTCTAATACACAGATCACAGGTGATTAAAATCCTTAAAATGTTTTGGAGAGCCATGCTTCTCTCAGATCAACACACACTGGATTTACCCTGTGTGCAGAAGCGGGCTCAAGCCAACAGCTATTCACAAACTGTCACAGAATATGAATATGGTGGAGCAGGGCAAAATGTCAAATTTTCCTTTCTATTGTTATTTCTGGTTTTCGGTTTTGTTTGCTGATGTGGGACGAGTTCAGTTGGTTTCATCAGAGCTGATTTGTAGTCTTCAGGCTTAGACAAGATAGGTCCCAGAGAAAGACTTGTACTAGAAAGACTTAAACTACCTCATTGTAGTAGTTTTATTGGATTGTATTTTATCAGATGTTGGAGTAATGCTTTGGCACAGTTTGATCTATATCAAATTTTTTCTCAGTTCATAATTTACTGTAAGATGTTGTTGCTATCTCTCCCTCTCTCATTATATTCTATGCTAAAGGGAAAATAAGAATTGATGTCATATACAATTATGTTGTTGACGTAGTCATGTTTTCTAACAAACAGATCAGCAGACTCCAGGTTTACTCTCAACAGCTGGAGCACCTGAGACTGAGGATGATGATGTGGAATCTAAACTCCTCAAAAAAAGTTTGGAAACGTTATTTCGGTCGATTATTCCTCCCCTTTAATAATACCAATTGGTATTGTATTTTATATCGTTGGAAAGCCTGATTAGTCACCTTTACAACGAGGTACAACTTGTAAGGATCATGCATTCGTAGAATGAGCAACACAGCTAACCGTGTGGGTAGCGGCCCAAAAAAATGTGCCAAAATCCCCTGCAATATTCTTCTGTTGGTATTCACTCTCGTTTTGAGCTTCAAGTGCTGGCAGGTGTATGCCAGTGGGATGGAATGGGATGCCATCCCACAGCAGTGTGTGACCAGGCTGGTGACCAGCATGAGGAGGAGGTGCCAAGCTGTTGTGGCTGCGTATGGATCTTCCACACGCTACTGAGGTCCCTGACAGTGTAAAATGAATAAAGTGTAAAAATGGCCAATGTGTGTTGTTTTTTCCTTATTACTGTGGGAGAGTGCAATCATCCAGTCCACCAAGCAACTCAAAACGAGAGTGAATACCAACAGAAGGATATTGCAGGGGATTTTGGCACATTTTTTTGGGCCGCTACCCACACAGTTAGCTGTGTAGGCTAAACTTTGCGGCCTCTTCAATAATTACACTAGGCTGAATTTGGCACCCTCGCATGGAGACCTTAAATCATGATTACATTTCACACAAAAACTCCTGTTGATAAAATTACAACAAGACCGCAGATTGTTCACTTAATTGTTTAATTAGAAATCTTACAGATTAAATTCTTATTAGCAATTAATTGATAGTCGATTAATTGTTAACATCCCTAACCTGATATACAGAGCTTTGTTGACCATGTTTAGGTCCTTTTCTTTGGGAGCCAATGGGAGTTCACTGTGTGAAGTTCACTGAATTAATCTTATTTGTTGCCTTTTTTTAATCTGCTGGACTAGAACATGAAGGAAAGGAACCTTATACTCAAGAAAAGCAAGACGACTCCAGACCTGAAGATTTATCCAGTAAGACTCTTTTCTACTGCATCTGTGCTGTAAAGATTTTCTTAAAAAAAAAAAAATCTGTACTCCTTTTTGCAGAGCCACGCTTCTCCCTGAAGTGCACTAAAGTTACTAAAGTAAAGGACCAGAACAACGTCTCGGAAAAAGAAAAGGGAAAAGGAAAAAAGGAAAAGGCAGGCTACAGTGAGTAAGATGTTGACGCTCATTTAAGCTTCATCCCAAATAACACAATATGTATTTCACAGGCACAATGCCTTCTTTATATCCTTTAATACATGGATCAACAGACTCTGGATTTACCCTGTGTGCAGAAGCGTGCTCATACCAACAGTGATTCACAAACTGTCACAGAATATGAATATGGTGGAGGAGGACAAAATGTCACATTTTCCTTTCTACGGTTATTTCTGGTTTTCGGTTTTGTTCGCTGATGTGGGACAAGTTCAGTCGGTTTCATCAGAGCCGATTTCTACTCTTCAGGGTTAGGAAATTGAAGGCAGGAAAGGTCGCAGAGAAAGATTTGTACTAGAAAGACTCAAACTACCTTATTACCTTATTGAATTGTATTTTATCAAATATCGGGATGTTGGTGTAATACTTTGGCACTGTTTGACCTATATCAAATTATGTATTTTTTCTCAGTTCATAATTTACAGTCAGAGGTTGTTGCTATCTCTCCCTCTCATTATATTCTATGCTAAAGAGAAAATAAGAATTGATGTCATATAGAATAACTTTTATTTTCCCTTTGGGGAACTTCAGTTGTAGCCACCAGCATCAACAAAAAACATAGACAGTGGGGCAGACTCACAACACACAGACATATCAAATAAAGACATTCAATATACAAGTATGTTGTTGACGTAGTCATGTTTTCTAACAAACAGATCAGCAGACTCCAGGTTCACCCTCTACAGCCGGAGCACCTGAGACTGCTGATGATAATGTGAAATCTAGTAGAGCTCAGACTGGTAAGACCACTTAATTGTTCAAAGTCACAGTGTGCAGTGGCATTCTAGTTTACTACCTGATATAGAGATGCAAATTTAAAGGAATTTTTTTAATCGATAGTTGTTAACCTTAACAAACAATTGTCAATTAATTGATAACATAAAAGCTAAATATAGCTTATGATATACAGAATACAAAATGCATGTTATATTCCTCAATCAAAGATTTATTGTAATATTTGAGAAACGGGCATTCTTGTAGCATAACAAAAATAGAATATAAAGGCGTCAACAGGAAAAAAGAAAAATTGCTCTGTCGCAAGTGAAACCGTTGCTCCGCTAGGCGCTAGCAGCATTAACATAATCACTCTTGAAATGGGAAAGGCGACAGTAAAACTAGTAGACCTAGCCTAGAACAGTCAACTTAAAACATAGGCTATTATGTTTTGAATAGGCTCCTCATATGCATACTAGATAGATCTATGTATTTCTATTCATGAACATTTAAGCATATATACGTGGTCAGGAGTGAGTCGTGTGCGCCGCCTGTTTATTAGCTCTCAAAATCCCTCGCCGTCAACGGTGCTTATTGGAATCATCGTCACATACCCTGTTTGCCAACACTGAGGTGATGGTAGGTTGCGATCCACTTTGCCCTGGCAGCAAGGTTGGATGTACGCTTTTTAGGTGGTAGGCTACATTAACAAGTAGTTGAGTTGTTATACTTCAAAACAGCACCACAGGTATTGCAATGGGCATCATTGTTTTGCCTGCTTCATTTTTGTGTCTTCTTGTGTCGGCTAAACTTTGCGGCCTCTTCAATAATTACACTAGGCTGAATTTAGCACCCTCGCGTGGAGACCTTAAATCATGATTACATTTCACACAAAAACTCCCGTTGATAAAATTACAACAAGACCGCAGATTGTTCACTTAATTGTTTAATTTGAAATCTTACCGATTAAATTCTTAATTGCAATTAATTGATAGTCGATTAATTGTTAACATCCCTAACCTGATATACAGAGCTTTGTTGACCATGTTTAGATCCTTTTGCTTAGACAAGATAGGTCCCAGAGAAAGACTTGTACTAGAAAGACTTAAACTACCTCATTGTAGTAGTTTTATTGGATTGTATTTTATCAGATGTTGGAGTAATGCTTTGGCACAGTTTGTTGTTGCTATCTCTCCCTCTCTCATTATATTCTATGCTAAAGGGAAAATAAGAATTGATGTCATATACAAGTATGTTGTTGACGTAGTCATGTTTTCTAACAAACAGATCAGCAGACTCCAGGTTCACCCTCTACAGCCGGAGCACCTGAGACTGCTGATGATAATGTGAAATCTAGTAGAGCTCAGACTGGTAAGACCACTTAATTGTTCAAAGTCACAGTGTGCAGTGGCATTCTAGTTTACTACCTGATATAGAGATGCAAATTTAAAGGAATTTTTTTAATCGATAGTTGTTAACCTTAACAAACAATTGTCAATTAATTGATAACATAAAAGCTAAATATAGCTTATGATATACAGAATACAAAATGCATGTTATATTCCTCAATCAAAGATTTATTGTAATATTTGAGAAACGGGCATTCTTGTAGCATAACAAAAATAGAATATAAAGGCGTCAACAGGAAAAAAGAAAAATTGCTCTGTCGCAAGTGAAACCGTTGCTCCGCTAGGCGCTAGCAGCATTAAACAATCACTCTTGAAATGGGAAAGGCGACAGTAAAACTAGTAGACCTAGCCTAGAACAGTCAACTTAAAACATAGGCTATTATGTTTTGAATAGGCTCCTCATATGCATACTAGATAGATCTATGTATTTCTATTCAAGTTGTGCGCCGCCTGTTTATTAGCTCTCAAAATCCCTCGCCGTCAACGTGTGCTTATTGGAATCATCGTCACATACCCTGTTTGCCAACACTGAGGTGAGCAGAAGCGTGCTCATACCAACAGCGATTCACAAACTGTCACAAGATGACTATGGTGGTGGAGGACAAAATGTAAAATTTTCCTTTCTACGGTTATTTCTGGTTTTCGGTTTTGTTCGCTGATGCGGGACGAGTTCAGTCGGTTTCATCAGAGCTGATTTCTACTTTTCAGGGTTAGGAAATTGAAGGCAGGAAAGGTCGCAGAGAAAGACTTGTACTAGAAAGACTCAAACTACCTTATTACCTTATTGAATTGTATTTTATCAAATATCGGGATGTTGGAGTAATACTTTGGCACTGTTTGACCTATATCAAATTATGTATTTTTTCTCAGTTCATAATTTACAGTCAGAGGTTGTTGCTATCTCTCCCTCTCATTATATTCTATGCTAAAGAGAAAATAAGAATTGATGTCATATAGAATAACTTTTATTTTCCCTTTGGGGAACTTCAGTTGTAGCCACCAGCATCAACAAAAAACATAGACAGTGGGGCAGACTCACAACACACAGACATATCAAATAAAGACATTCAATATACAAGTATGTTGTTGACGTAGTCATGTTTTCTAACAAACAGATCAGCAGACTCCAGGTTCACCCTCTACAGCCGGAGCACCTGAGACTGCCGGAGCACCTGAGACTGCTGATGATAATGTGAAATCTAGTAGAGCTCAGACTGGTAAGACCACTTAATTGTTCAAGGACAAAATGTAAAATTTTCCTTTCTACGGTTATTTCTGGTTTTCGGTTTTGTTCGCTGATGCGGGACGAGTTCAGTCGGTTTCATCAGAGCTGATTTCTACTTTTCAGGGTTAGGAAATTGAAGGCAGGAAAGGTCGCAGAGAAAGACTTGTACTAGAAAGACTCAAACTACCTTATTACCTTATTGAATTGTATTTTATCAAATATCGGGATGTTGGAGTAATACTTTGGCACTGTTTGACCTATATCAAATTATGTATTTTTTCTCAGTTCATAATTTACAGTCAGAGGTTGTTGCTATCGCTCCCTCTCATTATATTCTATGCTAAAGAGAAAATAAGAATTGATGTCATATAGAATAACTTTTATTTTCCCTTTGGGGAACTTCAGTTGTAGCCACCAGCATCAACAAAAAACATAGACAGTGGGGCAGACTCACAACACACAGACATATCAAATAAAGACATTCAATATACAAGTATGTTGTTGACGTAGTCATGTTTTCTAACAAACAGATCAGCAGACTCCAGGTTCACCCTCTACAGCCGGAGCACCTGAGACTGCTGATGATAATGTGAAATCTAGTAGAGCTCAGACTGGTAAGACCACTTAATTGTTCAGGACAAAATGTAAAATTTTTTTTCGGTATTGTTATTGGTTTTCGGTTTTGTTCGCTGATGTTCTCAGTTCTATTTTCAGGGTTAGGACTTTTAGGCAGAAAGGCAGAGAAAGACTTGTACTAGAATACCTTATTGAATTGTATTTTATCAAATATCGGGATGTTGGAGTAATACTTTGGCACTGTTTGACCTATATCAAATTATGTATTTTTTCTCAGTTCATAATTTACAGTCAGAGGTTGTTGCTATCTCTCCCTCTCTTTATTATATTCTATGCTAAAGAGAAAATAAGAATTGATGTCATATAGAATAACTTTTATTTTCCCTTTGGGGAACTTCAGTTGTAGCCACCAGCATCAACAAAAAACATAGACAGTGGGGCAGACTCACAACACACAGACATATCAAATAAAGACATTCAATATACAAGTATGTTGTTGACGTAGTCATGTTTTCTAACAAACAGATCAGCAGACTCCAGGTTCACCCTCTACAGCCGGAGCACCTGAGACTGCCGGAGCACCTGAGACTGCTGATGATAATGTGAAATCTAGTAGAGCTCAGACTGGTAAGACCACTTAATTGTTCAAGGACAAAATGTAAAATTTTCCTTTCTACGGTTATTTCTGGTTTTCGGTTTTGTTCGCTGATGCGGGACGAGTTCAGTCGGTTTCATCAGAGCTGATTTCTACTTTTCAGGGTTAGGAAATTGAAGGCAGGAAAGGTCGCAGAGAAAGACTTGTACTAGAAAGACTCAAACTACCTTATTACCTTATTGAATTGTATTTTATCAAATATCGGGATGTTGGAGTAATACTTTGGCACTGTTTGACCTATATCAAATTATGTATTTTTTCTCAGTTCATAATTTACAGTCAGAGGTTGTTGCTATCTCTCCCTCTCATTATATTCTATGCTAAAGAGAAAATAAGAATTGATGTCATATAGAATAACTTTTATTTTCCCTTTGGGGAACTTCAGTTGTAGCCACCAGCATCAACAAAAAACATAGACAGTGGGGCAGACTCACAACACACAGACATATCAAATAAAGACATTCAATATACAAGTATGTTGTTGACGTAGTCATGTTTTCTAACAAACAGATCAGCAGACTCCAGGTTCACCCTCTACAGCCGGAGCACCTGAGACTGCTGATGATAATGTGAAATCTAGTAGAGCTCAGACTGGTAAGACCACTTAATTGTTCAAAGTCACAGTGTGCAGTGGCATTCTAGTTTACTACCTGATATAGAGATGCAAATTTAAAGGAATTTTTTTTAATCGATAGTTGTTAACCTTAACAAACAATTGTCAATTAATTGATAACATAAAAGCTAAATATAGCTTATGATATACAGACAAAATGCATGTTATATTCCTCAAATCAAAAGGCGTCAACGGAAAAAAGAAAAATTGCTCTGTCGCAAGTGAAACCGTTGCTCCGCTAGGCGCTAGCAGCATTAACATAATCACTCTTGAAAATGGGAAAGGCGACAGTAAAACTAGTAGACCTAGCCTAGAACAGTCAACTTAAAACATAGGCTATTATGTTTTGAATAGGCTCCTCATATGCATACTAGATAGATCTATGTATTTCTATTCATGAACATTTAAGCATATCTACGTGGTCAGGAGTGAGTCGTGTGCGCCGCCTGTTTATTAGCTCTCAAAATCCCTCGCCGTCAACGGTGCTTATTGGAATCATCGTCACACATACCCTGTGCCAACACATACAATAAACAAGTATGTTGTTGACGTAGTAATGTTTTCTAACAAACAGAACACCAGACACCAGGATTACTCTCAACAGCTGGAGCACCTGATCATTCTGCTGATGATAATGTGGAATCTAGAAGAGCTCAGACTGGAACTTAATTGTTCACAGTCACGGTGTGCAATGGCATTATAGTTTACTACCTGATATACAGAGCTTTGTTGATCACGTTTAGGCCCTTTTCTTTGGGAGCCAATGGGAGTTCACTGTGTGAAGTTCACTGAATTAATCTTATTTGTTGCCCGTTTTATCTGCTGGACTAGAACATGGAGAGGAACCTTCTCCTCAAAATCTCCAAGAAAAGCAAGACGACTCCAGACCTGAAGATTTATCCAGTAAGACACTTTTCTACTGCATCTGTGCTGTAAAGATTTTCTTTAAAAAAAAAAATCTGTACACCTTTTTGGAGAGCCACGCTTCTCCCTGAAGTGCACTAAAGTTTCGGCCTGACTTCTTTTTGGCTTACTAGATAATCTTGTTTCAGAGGACCAGAACAACGTCTCGGAAAAGGCAGGCTACAGTGAGTAAGACGGGGGTGGCCAATTCCAGGCCTCGCGGGCCGGTGTGTATGCAGGTTTTTGCTGCCGCCAGTTAACAATTATTTAATTAGCCCAATCGTTTACACGATCTGATATTTTAATCTACATATCCGCGATATGAAAAGCAGCTGATGAATGTTCTTGTGCCGTTATGCGTCAATGCGTGTATTGTAGCATTTTATCGTTCTGTAATTTACAAGTGAATCGGTGATTGTGTGTATGACTAATTAGCTGATTGAACCGTGGTAACTGGTGGCAGTAAAAACCTGCATACACACCGGCCCGCGAGGCCTGGAATTGGCCACCCCTGGAGTAAGATGTTGATGCTCATTTAAGCTTCATCCCAAATAACACAATGTATTTCACAGGCACAATGCCTTCTTTATATCCTTTAATACATGGATCAACAGACTCTGGATTTACCCTGTGTGCAGAAGCGTGCTCATACCAACAGCGATTCACAAACTGTCACAGAATATGACTATAGTGGAGGAGGACAAAATGTCAATGTTGCGAGGTTTGAGCTATTCCTGCTCGTGGAATAAGACACAAAAGTCCGGGTGAATGAGAATTCTTTTTATTGCCGATTCTACCGATTCTCACACAGAAAACCTCATACATACACGCACTCATGTGCTCTCTCTCTCGTCTCCTGCCCGAGCTCCCCCTTTTCACGGGTCTCAGGCTCACTGTTGAACAATCAAGGCAATTGGTTAATTGACCACAACCATCATATAATCAATCATCCCCAATTGCCCGACCGTTCACAGCTGTGCCGGCTCCCTAAACCGCCCGCGTTCACTCTCTCTCTTGCTAGCTGCGCCTAAAACCAAGCCCCCTTACCACAGTAAAAATTTCCTTTCTACGGTTATTTCTGGTTTTCGGTTTTGTTCGCTGATGCGGGACGAGTTCAGTCGGTTTCATCAGAGCTGATTTCTACTTTTCAGGGTTAGGAAATTGAAGGCAGGAAAGGTCGCAGAGAAAGACTTGTACTAGAAAGACTCAAACTACCTTATTACCTTATTGAATTGTATTTTATCAAATATCGGGATGTTGGAGTAATACTTTGGCACTGTTTGACCTATATCAAATTATGTATTTTTTCTCAGTTCATAATTTACAGTCAGAGGTTGTTGCTATCTCTCCCCCTCTCATTATATTCTATGCTAAAGAGAAAATAAGAATTGATGTCATATAGAATAACTTTTATTTTCCCTTTGGGGAACTTCAGTTGTAGCCACCAGCATCAACAAAAAACATAGACAGTGGGGCAGACTCACAACACACAAACAAACATATCAAATAAAGACATTCAATATACAAGTATGTTGTTGACGTAGTCATGTTTTCTAACAAACAGATCAGCAGACTCCAGGTTTACTCTCAACAGC